>JARHVA010000515.1:2397500-2620000 GCA_037957365.1 Torreya grandis
GGCATGGACCCATGTGGGATTTATTAATGACATAAGGAGTGGAACCTTGTATTTTAAAGTGGTCCTAATTTCTTATTTTGTTTGTTGATGTTCTAAATGGGTGAATAGGTCTCCATGAGACCTATAAGAACTACAAGGGCCTTATTAAAAGGTGTAACTACTTAATGGTGACCCATAGATTCTTTGGCTAACTAATGAATATTTTATTGAGTTTTGTTTTCAAATTTAAGATGTCGTAAGTTTTAAGTCATGTCTAATAGCCAACCAAGATGATGATGATCATGAATGCTCTATAAATAGTGAAATCAAAAGGGTTGATTTCTAGATTTGTGAGACTTAATAGAGTGAGTCTGAATGTGGAGCCAAGTGAGTAAGAACATTTGAAAGAGAAGGTACAATTAATTGAGTACTAGAAGATAATGAAGAGGATCAGGCATGCTTGTCTAAGTAATGTGATAAAGGTGATCACATAGGTCATTAGACCTAATAAGCCTAAAAGAGGTAGAATGGGTGAGTATGCTCAAGAGAATATTTGAGAGAGACTTGGGAGATATTTGAGAGAGGATTGTGTGTGTGTTTTGTGGAAATAAGGAGTGGTATATTACCTTGTTGATGATTTGATGAATAGATCATTCTGAGGCCTATTTGTATGACCTATTGGCCATAATTCTATTGGCAGAATAGTGATCTTGTAGATTGAGTGTGAGCAAATGAGAAGAGTGATAAGCAGAGGTCCATCATCAGGTGTTATATACATCAGTTCAAAGGTGGATGTGTTCATAGGTGTTTTTGTGTCATTTCATCATCTAAGGTGGTTACATTATGCTTGTAAGGTAAAACTTGCTAAAAGACTGATTATTATTTTAGCTCAACTAGATAGGTGTTGAAGCACCTTCTAGGATAGTAGTCTCACTAAATAGGTATGGTAGTTCCTTTATTAGTTTCAACTCATCTAAATTAGTTATTTTTATTATAGGACATTAGTCCAATTTCAAGTTCTAGTGGGATTTAATCCCCAAGAGGGTTTCCCACATATGTCATATGTTATGTGATTGATATTGCATTATCTCTCTTGATCTTTACTATGAATGTTGTGTATGATTCATGAATTATTGTGGTAACTAATTAAGTGTTTATAAATATCAGAATTAAAGTTAGATTATTTGGGCTCACCGATTCACCCCCCCCCCCCTCTTAGTTATTGTACCTCTAATAATCGATATCAAATCAGGTCCTTTGGAGGAAGCTTACAGCTTGAAGGATACTATGTGTGGTACAAAGAAGGCTAAACAACTGACGAAATAATATCTTGATTTGGGTTCAATAGTCAAAAGTCATGAAGAATATATTAGTTATATTGAATATCAATCATGTAAAATGAAGGATGACATGGTTAAAGAAGCTAAGAGGGATAAGGAGACTATTCAAGTTCTCAAAATTCAGATAGAGGTTGCATGTTCAAGCATGAGAGCTATATAAGTTAAATATGTTCAAATGAAGACTAATCTTATTTCCCTTAAATATGAGTATTAAAAGGTCATAATAAAGATAGATAAGTTGAACAAGCTATAAAATAAGAATGAGAAGCCTAAGTATGTCAAGGAAAATACAAGCTTTGAAATCAATGCAAGAAGGTCTATTAGACAACCAAATGCTTTAAGGTATGCTAGTTTAATTCATGTTCATTATTTTACATGTAATAATATGGACATTCATGGATCCATGATATAAGGAGTTTTTGACCAAAGATTGATCATAGTTCAAAACTATCAAAAGGTATGAATGATGTTATTTGTTTCAATTGTTATAAGAGTGGTCATTTGGCAAGTTTTTGCCCAAGTGGAGTCAACAGGTCCTCAAGGTATATAAAAGGACATGAAGCTTAAATTTTGCATAAGAAAGGTCATTCTTGGTTATGGAGACAAAATATTATCATTATTAATCAGACTAGTCAAAAGGTTGATAAGAAATTTACTCTAGATAAAAGTATTGTAGATTAGTCTAAGATCAATAATTAAGAAAGTAAATGAGTATAGAGAATAATAAGGTTGGTAAGAAAATAGATGATAAATCTTCTAAGAGTGATCATATTGAGTCCAAAAATGGTTTATTTTCCATGATATACATGAAGGAAAGACAAGAGTTTTTATTGACTGCATTTGTTAACAAGTCTAAAGAAAAGAATAAAGAGACCAAGCTCAAGAAAAATACCAAGGTACTAGTTGAGGCTAGTCCTGAGGTGAGTATGGATCCAAGTGAACATCCTAATGTTGATGAGCATGTATTATGTAAAGAACATCAATTAGTTATATGAGGTTCCAAACTACAAGGAAGATTCTTTAGATGAAAAGATATGTCATGAATTTATGTTGTCTCCATGTGTTGACAATCCAATCATAAAATAAAAGGAGAAAGTTGTAGTGAATGAGGAAGTTGTTTCTCCTAAGCCAAAGAAGAAGAACTATATGTTTTAGATGACCAAGGAGGAGAAGGAATGTTAGGAGTTGTGGGAAACTCCTAGTTTCACACCATGGTAGAGAATTATGGTGTAGATGAGGTCTCTATCTATGATTATTAAGAGACTCCTTTTAGTGGAGAATAAATTTTATGTGCTCAATATGATATTTCCAATAAGAAAAGTTCTTTGGTTAAAGGGGAGAAACAAGTTCATGAGCTTGTTCCAAAGGTTTGTGAAGGAGATATTGTGTAGGATTAGAATGGGTGTCTCCAAATAGAATAATGAGTTTGATGCAATGTTAATAAGTGTGTGGTGCTAAAAATGGTCTATGAATTTATTTGTGATTTCTCAAGGTAATTTTGAGGTCTAAAGGTATGTATGTTCCAATTGAATATTTTTGAGTGCTCCTTGATTTTTCTCAGTTTTTCACTTAAGGGCAAGCAGGCCTTAAATGGGTTATAGGAAGTCTATGTTCCCAAAATTATGGTGGCTTAATTTTTGGTTTAGAAGTGTGTGATTGGTATCTCCAAGTTTGCAAGAATTTTTATAGGTGTGTGTTGATTGGAAGGTGATATGTTGACCTCTTTTGTTTTGAGATTCTAAGGTTTTGGGCTCTAATAGAAAAGTATTATGCCTTATGAGTTGAGTTATAACACTTATTAATTTATTGAATGGACCAAATGGGTTGTAAAAACAAGCTTTATAGAGAATTGAAGGTTTGTAGTTCTTAAGTTATTCAATTTTTTGTCAATATGTAGGGCTAATTAGCTAATAGGTTTGTGAAGGAAGTATATTGTTGAGGATTATATTGGTTATTAAAATTAGTGTGATTAAGAGGGAATATAAGAGTGTTAAAGATATGGAATTTTTAGGTCTTGAATATGTCTCTACTAAAAATTGTGAGCTCTACAAGTTCCAGGTAGGGCTACAAGGAGGCTAGATATGCCTAACTTGAAGAAGAATGATTTTTTGATTAGTTTCTCCAAAATAAAAAGGTATGTTTAAATCAAGGAGAGTTCTCAGGTTGTTTTAGATCATTTTTCTTATTTGGTGAGTGGCATGAAGTCCTATTGATGGTCCTTGAGGTGGTTTGAGAGAGAAGGCTAATAAGCATGTATGGTAATTCTTCATGGTGTGTGGAGATCTAAAGATTATCAAGATGTGAAATAGTTCAAAAATATTAGGGGGAGTCCCTCCTAGATGTTTTTTGGTGAGTTACATCATATTTTAGTGTTTAGTGTTTTCTTCATTAGTTGCAATGCTTGGTTGAAGAGAGAGTTGGCATAGAGCAAGAGGATGTTATCAAAGAAAGAAAAAGTAGGCTCAAGGCAAGAAGGATTTTATATAATATTTATAATATGGTACTTTCCTATTTTATATTATTTTTATGTCCTTAGTATTAGTTGGTGCCCACTTTTTCATTATGTCAAAGTCGGAGAAAGTTATTGTTGTGGGAGTCCTTTGAGAAAGAAGGAATGTGAGCTATATATTGTTATATGATGTTTGTTGACATCAATGATAAAGGGGGAGAATGTTGGAGAGTTTTCAATGATGTCATGATGATGTCATGAAGGTGTCCTATTATGTGGATGAAGTGCCTTGATAGTATAAATGAAAATGACAAAGTGTGCAATGTGATTATCCTAGTATGCTTGAAGTATGATTGGTTGATCCTCTATTTTGGCATGTTTAGAGATGTTCAGAGATGAGTATGGGTGTTTATCATGTACAAGAGGTCCCTAATATGTTTTATAAGTTTTGGGTGCTTATTTTCATAAGTGTAATTCATTTGATTGTTCGTAGATTTTAACTAGACACTTTGGGTCCAATGGTAGAAAATCTGAGTAGGTAGTTCGATGATGTCACCATTACCACATGTGGGTGAGTTAGGAGGAGTTAGTCATATTATTGTGATAAAATTTGTGCCTAGTTGATATAAATTAAATATTAAGTCATGTAATGAATCATGGTCAAATATATAAGGGTGAAAAGTTGGCTTCTAAGATAGAATTCGCTATTTTCCCATACTTAGCCAAATTTGCATGTGGCTAGAAAGAGCCAAGTAATCATGTTGATGAGGTCATAATTCACATGCATGGGGATTTCAAGACAAATTTATAATATGGGTTTGCTCATTTTTGGTCCCAGTTGCTATGCACCAAAATTTAGGTCATGCATTATAGCATGACAAAATATATGCATGTGCAAAGTTGGGCTCCCAGAAATTTTGATAGTGTTTTCTATGTTTAAATAGAGCCAAGTAGTTTATTGATGTCATATCTTTCATATGTGGATATTTCAAGAGAATGTGATAATATTGGATTATTTATTTTTGATACTAGTTATTTTTTACTAAATTTTAGGATAATCTATGAAATGCATCAAAAGTTATGCATGTTCAAAGGTGGCCTCTCAAACAGGTTTTGACATAGTTGGCTCTGTGACAGAAGATTTTGAGAAGGCATTTTAATGGCATTATGTATTATACATGTGAAGGATTCAAGATAATTTTGACACACACACACACACACACACACACACACACACACACATATATATATATATATATATATATATATATTCATATGCTATAGAATCATATCATCCAAATTTGAGATCATGAAAGTAAGTGCAGAAGAAGTTATTGAGGTTCAAAGTTGGCTACTCAGACAGATTGCAATGGTCCCCATACTTAGACAAATATACAAGAGGTAAAATTTGAGAAAGTCTTGAGAATATTTATGATGAAAATTTTCACCAAGAATTAAATAATTAGTGAGATAAGGATAGGTTCATGATGTTTAACACTGAGTATAGATAAAATATAAGGATCTAACAGTTCATATATGATCATATATTTGAGATCGATGAAGAGTAGTAAGTCAAAGTGGTCAATCTACTCGATGTTTAACATCATTAAAGTTTGAGATATTTATAATAAAATATATGTTTCATGATTTTTCAATCTGAGTGAGATCATGAGATGAAGACAAGTGGTCAAGGTTTAACTATGAACATTGGCATTCAAATATTTGAATTTAACAAAGGGAAAAACTAGTGCATTGTATTTCATCCATAACTTTTGATCTAGGAAAAATTTATTAAGAGAATAAAAATTAAACTTGTATAGGAATCCAAATAACATATATAAATATTAATTTTAATGTTTAATTGTGTGTGTGTGTGTGTGTGTGTGTGTATTAAGGGAATAAAAATAAAACTTGTATAGGAATCCAAATAACATATATAAATATATATATATATATTGAAATCCATAGTTTACTATGTGCTCATGCTTGTTCTGCAAGTAACCCGAGAAGGGTAATTGAGATCATTATAATGTTGTTTCGATATCTCATGATGGTTTAGATATATGGGAGTGTTATATAATCCATAAATATGTTTTGTGTGGTCACTATAGGTTTGACCAATTGATATTTTATATGAATAATGCTTAAGAAGTTGATTGTGTTCTTGAAGTTTACTGGCAGATTGAGTGACCATCTTGTAGAGGCAAGTTGAAGGTGTTCTGAGTAGAGTTGAAGAATAAAATGAGCATGGAAATGATGTATAAGTATAAAATACTTATGAAAAGTATATTATAGTCATATTTTATCCTTGATTAGATGTGGAGAAGTCAAAATAGCTTGACTATTTTGACAGTGTATGACCAGTTTGAGTGGTCATCTTGAGTATGAAAGTTTGAGGTATTTTGTCCTATGTTGGAGTGTCTAAGGCACATGGAGATTTTGTATAGATCTCAGAGGTTCTATTCATATTAATTTTTAATTTGGCTATATGAGAGACTTTAATTTTTGGTTTAGTAGTTTGAGATTGTGTTTTTTATGTTTAAAGACCTAAAGAGTGTGGTGACCTAATCGATAGGTTCAAGTGTGGAGTTGGTGTTCCAGGTGGCATGGACCCATGTGGGAGTGATAAAGAGACATAAAGAGTGGACCCATGTATTTTAAACTAGTCATATGTTATTTTTTTAATTTTTGATGTGATAAATGGGTGAATGGGCCTCCATAGGACCTATAAGAGATATAAAGGCCTTATTAAAAGGTGTAAATGTTGTGGATTTAAATCCATGTTTTATTATTTTGGAGATGTTCATCTCTAGCTTCAAACTTGCTTGGAATGGCTGGGAATTCCTTGGTACCTTCTATTATTTCTCCTTTTGGCCTCTTCCTTTCTTAGGGCCCTCTTTTGACTTTTTGCCTAAGTATGAGCCTCCATCCACTTCTTCCATGTGGCAACCTAATACTTTGGTGGAGTGCTTAATTGACATGTGGTGGCCTCATGCTCTTCAAATCCATTTATTTTTAGGTCAAACCTTTAAGTATCACTATTATCCATTCATTAAATAAATAGGGCCCACCAAGATGTTTACTTGATTAATGCATATTCAACATTTAACACCCTTGTGCTCAATTTTACAAAAGAATACCCCCTAGGAGGAGCATCTGATTTACAAGTGGCACCCCCATGCTTATCCTTGCCAAAGAAGTGCCCATTTTCTCAAGAGAAGCACCAACTTAACACATGTCATCCCCATACTTATCCATGAGTGGATTTGATATATCATACCTCAGAGTTATGCCATTGGCTAAGGTAAGTGGTTCCCAGTCCCCAATAGTATAATAGAAATAGAAATGGATATATACACATGGTATTACTATAAAATTCCTAAGCATTATGGATTTAACAAGATAGAGCGGCCTCATAGTATCCAAGATACAGAGGCTAAACTGCACTCATAAACTCAAGTTCCTCTTCTAGTTTCAATGGCATCATCATGTACATGAGTGCTAGGATTTATAGGTTTTCTTGCAAGAGGCCATCTTGCCTATATATTCTAATCTCTTCCCCTTTTGAAGGGGTTGGCTACCATTTTTATTGTATTAGATATTTTATATTACCATTTATAATAGAATATAAGTAATAGTAGTTAGCATTTTTCTCATTATTCAACCTTAATAGGTGTTCCTTATAGGTTTGACTGGATATTTTGGATGTGCCCTCGAGGACTTATATATTTCTTTATCCATATAATAATGAAGAGGATGTGATACTATATGTCAATTTTCATGGTAAATAGCTCCATATTTTATCTATTTTACTTTGCTTCTATATTATTGATCTTTTCTTTCATTATAGATCTTAATTCATGCCTTACGCTCCTTTATGGTTTGTAGTGTTTAAGGATTCAATCTATTTTATGCAATTATAGTGTAAGTGTTTTAAATATCTCAGTGCATCACCTTAGTTTTATTTACATTTCTCTCTCCCCTTTTCACCCCATCTTTGAATGAAGAGTTGGCTTCTAAAGGTTACTTTATAGACCGCACTTAGTCCCACACCTATAAAGTTTCCCATAGAATGCTATTTAACCTAGAGAGAGACTTTTAGGCATCAATATTTTTTATTTTCTAACATGCCTGATGGGACTCAAACCCATAATCACCTAATTAAAATTCAGATTTTATGAGCCAAATACCCATCACAACATCATAGATAGCAAAGAATCCAAGCTTGTTGATTCTACCACTAACAAAACTAACTCACTAAAAGACCATGGGATCTAATGTTGGTCAATAAAAAAAACAAATATCTCTTCCAATTCCACCAAGGAAATTTTTAGCATGGAATAGTGGTATCCTAGTGATCCCTCTGACACCTCTAGCTATGTGGGACCCAATTCTTATGGACACCATAAATGCGTCTCCTAAATTCTTAGGGGAAGATTTCAAGAGTGCCATAAAAAATCTTCAAGATGTCATGAATGTATGTATTGTGTATTATGTCATGTACTAGAATGTAGCATTAAAGCTACTAGAAGCATCTTTCAAAGGATAAGATCTTGATTGGTATCAATCTTTGTTAACCAACTCCATCAGCACCTGAGATGACCTAGGTGATAAATTATTTAAGAAATTTAATGAGAAAGCAGACCAATCATCCCTCCTATATCAACTAATAACCATTAAGAGAGGTCCACAAGAAGTTGTTTTTTATTTTAACACCAGGTTAGAAAAAACATGGTAAAGGATCCCAATAGTGGCATGGCCACCCATAGGTATGGCCATTGTTTTCTACATCAAGGCCTTCAATTTAGACATTATAATTATGATCCAATCAATTAGAGGATAGATGTTATCAAATGATTATGATCTAGAAGTAAGGGTTGAGAATAATTTGATAGATACAAAAAAGTTACTTCCACATCCATGAATGTCAATCTTCTTGGAGATATCAATGCATGTACAAGAATAAGCCCTGAGTGCCATAGGAACCTCATCTTCTATGTATATATATCCACTCACTCAAGCAAGTACATCCGCTCAATCTTCCCTAGCTACAAAGATGAATTATATGTATAGTATCTTGTAGAATTTATCCAATGAGATAATCAATCTTAAAAGATAGCAGGATATGCCTCTGAAGCCCCATTTCAATAACTACCAAGACAAGAGAGCACCATACTAACAAAACTAGTACTAGAAAAAGAAAAGGTCAAACCATGAAGATTCAAATCATCAAGTTCCAAACCACTGGACATGGCCCATAAACCAAATAATTATGGTACCTAACCCATTGCATATGTTATCACCTAATGCAAATCAAGAGATAGTTTCTCACTAAAATAACATGGTGGATGACTCTTATTCATGGTGTTTTCCTTAAAATGATGCCCATAGACCTCAAAATTGTCTGAGGGGAAACCTACAATAAAAGGTTTTCAAATAGTAATGACAAGGGAATGCCCCCAATTTAGCCTATACATACCAGTATCTAAGGATCAAGAACATAGTCTTGATGGTGTAAATGTAGGGGATGTCCCTAGAATAAGAAAAATAAATAGCCCTATAACACGCACTTTCTCTTGGGTTGAAGATGAAGATGGATTCTACATGAACAAAAATCCCATGTATAGGTCCCTATAGGTTCAATTAGACTACCACGCACACTCAAAGAAAAGATTGTCCAAAAGTCCCAAAGCCATCGTAAGGCCTAATGTGACCTTTGAGAAAGGTTCAACACCTCAACCCTCACCTCTAATATATCCAAAGTGGAATAAAGTAGTGTATAACAAAGTAAAAGATACTAAGGCCTCACCTCAAGGGTCATACAAAATGGTAAAATAGCTAAAGAGGATTCTAGCCAATGCCTCCATCTAGGATGTCTTATTGATCCCTAAATAGAAGTCTCTATTGAAAGAAGCCTTAGAGAAACAAGAAAATCCCACAAAGTGAAGATGACTATAGAACCAACAAAGACAAAGGGGAAGGAAGATAAATTCCTTCCATACGCACACAAACCTAGATGCCCTCTACATTCATCAATACCAAAGAGGGGGTAAGCAAAATAAAACCTACCCCATTCTATTTGACACCAATTATGGGGAAGAAATTATTACACAAATCCATGATCAATTCAGGTGTGAGTATGATGGTGATGACTAAAAAAATAGTAGATGTATCATAATTGAAGTATGGGTCATTAAATAAAGGAGTGATGCATTTGGATGGGAAGAAAGTTCAAACCTTAAGGATCATTAAGGATCTTCCTCTCATGTTATATTTTTATCCTAGTATTATTGTATAACAAGACATTTTAGTGATAGACATTCCACATGTCTTTAAGCTATGTTTGTCAAGAAAATTCACTACAAAAATAGGTTGGTATTTATCATTGGATTAGTCCCATCTAATTTTGAGTACCAAGCATGGTTTAAATTTAAAAAATTTGTCTGGACCACTTTACCTAGAACACATAGTGAATGAAGTTATGACAAACTTTGAAGCAATGAACACCTCCTCAAGAATGGAGATGAATTATGTGGAAATGCTCAAAACACAAAAGGTTATAGATACCAAAAGCCCAGAAGAGGAATCTCTTATCAATAAATTCATTAAGAATGACCCATTCACAAAATTTGATGCCTTTAGCCTTGGAACCTACATAATCCATGATGAAGACTAAGTCATCCTCAAGATTGTAAAGAAGAAAGGAGATCATAGCAAAGGACTTGAATATGAATCTATATTATAAAATCTACATTTCAATGGTGCAAGATGCAAGACTAGATGTAGATCTAACATCTAACTAAATATCATTTTAGAGAAGAGACCTTTTGATCCATTTGATTCTAATTTGCATGTACAAACAATGAGGCCAAATGTGAGGTGTTAGTCCATGGCCTTAGCCTTGCCAAGTGGATGGGTGCCAAAGAGTTAAAGGTATTTGGTAATTCTAAATTAGTAGTAAGGCAGGTAAGGGGGTAGTAACTACAAAGAACATGTGCATGAGATATTACCACCACAATATATGAGATCTAATTGAAGCCTTTGAGGCCTTCAACATTTAGATCATCATCCCAAGGGCCACGAATCTAGAGGTTGATAGAATGGCAATGATTGGTTCCCAATTTGACCTAGTGATGGACTTGTTCAATAATGAGAAATTAGTATGGGTAATCAGCAGACCCACTATCCTAGATAATGACCAAAATTAGCAAGTGTTCATAATCAATGCTCAAATCACCATGTACCTCCAAAAATCATGAAAATTCATGGAGTAACTACAAATAAAAATTGAATAGGCTTATGAGGACCAAATCATGTAGATAAAGACCAATAATTTGCCAAAGGGCCTCATTACCTTGGAAAATATTTTTGAATTTGATGATGCAAGATATAATAAGTGAAAGTTTGTCACAAACAAGGGTAATTACTCTGAGCTAGATGTTGGAGGTGGAAGGAAGTTGAAGGTTAGAAAAGAAGTTCCCTATAAAGATAAAGAGTGATTGGTCTCTTTCTATGACAAATATAAAAGAGTCATTGCATGGACTTATGATGACTTAATGGGATACAATTATGAGATCATTCAAAACACTATTAACTTGGTAGAAGGATCCAAACCAATTCAATAGAAATAAAGATTGGTAAACCCAAAGATTAAATCCTTGATGTCCCAAGATCTCAAAAAACTCATTGATTCTAAGATTATATACCTAATCAAACATTTAACTTGGTTGTCCAATATAATTCCTATGCAAAAAAAGAGTGGAGAGATTTGGTTGTACATATATTTTCATGATCTAAATAAAACATCCTTGAAGGACCATTACCCCCTTCCCTCTATGGAATAAATCCTCCATAAAATGGTAGGTGTAGAGATGTTTTCTATTCTAGATGGATTCTATCGGTATAATTAGGTATGGGTGAATGAAGAGGACCAGCACAAGACTACCTTCACCATGAAGTGGGGAACCTTTGCATATACAAAGAAGCCTTTTGGCCTCTCTAATGTTAGGGCTACATTCCAATGAAAAATGGATGTAACCTTTAGGGGCATAATCAATAACATCATCCTTATTTATCTATATGACCTCACCATATTTTCTAAGAAGAAGGAGGACCACTTCGACCATCTAGAGAAGGTTTTCCAAAAGTATCAAAAATTTGGGGTGTCTCTCAACCCCAAGAAATGTGTCTTTAGATTCCCAAAAGGAAATCTGCTTGGATATGTAGTATTCAAAGAAGGGGTTTTCATTGACCCAGAGAGAATAAAGGCCATCAAAAACTTAGCATTACAAGTAAACAAGAAATGGGTACAATCTTTCCTTGAAAAGATTAATTTCATCAATAGGTTTATATACAACTTCACCAGATTGGTGAGATCAATCATGCTAATGTTTAAAAAGACCAAGGCTTCAAGTGGATTCCTAAAGGAAAAATAGAATTTGATTAAATCAAGAGCATGATATCTATTGCACCTGTACTAGTTAACATTGAATTTTCTAAAGACTTCATTATGTACGTCTATGGGAGTGAACACAAGTTGGTAGTAGTGTTAACTCAAAAGGAAGAGGAAGGAAGGAGTGAACACCCAATCATGTTCTAATCAAGAACATTGTATGGGTATGAAGTCAAATATAATTTCATAGAGAGATAATATATTTCCATAGTCAAGGACCTCAAAAGGTTTAGGCACCTTATCACAAGCAATAAGATTATGGTGTACATAAGACACTCCAACATCCATAAATACATCATAGAAGGAGAGATCATGGAAAAATTAGCCAGCTAGATCACCAAAATCCTAGAGTATAATATCAAGGCTAGGCCAACAAAGGTGATCAAAGGAAGAGGAATCTATGATTACCTATCCTAATATGTACATGTCTCACTAGAGGAACAAAACATACCAGAAGTAGTTCTGATCAACTAATTTGAGACCGATGGATCTTGGGTGGCTAACCAAATCCACTTCATGAAAACTAATTAGTATCCATATATCCTTCTTGCACATAAAATGTGTTTACACAAACTCAAATGGTCTAGCTACACATTGGTCTAAGGGGTCTTATTCAATAATAACTTTGATGGAGGCCTACTCTAATGTGTCGAAAGACACCAAGATGAGAAAATATTCCAAGACATGCACTTCACCCCCACAGGTAGTCACTTCTCAGTAAAAAACATTGCAACAAAGATCATGTGTGCAAGGCATTACTAGCTGACCATGTTCATAGACTATTATAAGGTAGTCAAAAAATGCTAAAATTATCAATTCTTTGTGGGGAAAAGGAAGAATTCAACTATACCACTAAACCTAATTGTGGTTGATGAACCATTTGCATAGTAGGGATTAAAATTCATTAATATAATCAATCCCATCTCCAATATTGGTCATAAGTGGATATTAACAACCATCGACTACTTCACACAATGGACCAAAGTAGTCCCATTAAAAGAGGTGATCAAGAATGTGATCCTTGACTTCTTGGAAGAGCTCATGGTTAGGTTTAGCCCACATAAGATAGTCATCTTCGATAATGTGAGAGCCTTCCTTGGGTCTAAAATTTCTAAGTTTGTGATTTGAAATGGTATCTTCTTAAAATCTTCATCTAATTACTACCAGTAAGGGAATAGGTTGGTAGAGTCAACAAACAAGAATATGATAAGACTGATCAAAAGGATGGGCTCTAAATGGAAAAAGGAGTGGCACATGCATGTGAGAATGGACCTATGGGAGGATTTCATCACTCCCAAACAAATCATGAAAAACTCCCCATATAAACTTGTATATGGGAAAGAGGAAATTATGCTAGTGTCATCAAAAATCCCTATATTATAGCTTTTGAAATTTATTGAGATTGTAGAAAATGGAGTAATGGAGATAGGCTCATAGAGATACTTAGCCTCTAATAATTGATGGAGTAGGCAAGTGATGGAAAAATCACTTGATAATAATCAGTCAAGTAGTGGATCAACAATAATTCATCAGACCTAGGATTCAAACCTGAGGATTTAGTTCTCAAATATGATCAGAGGGTCGTTAAGTCATGCCAACACACAAAGTTTGATTCTCTTTGGAGAGGACCATTTCACATCATCAATAAGAATTAGGGGAATGATTTTGAGTTAGAAGATGAAGAGGGCAATGTATTATAGATCCTAGTTAATGGAGTTAATGTGAAACACTTTAACTAACTTGCCTGCCTCTCCCTTATATATAATTAGCTAGTTTCCCTTCTTGTTTATGTGTTTCCTTTCCTTTTTTGTTGTTTACCTTAGCTTTGTTTCCCTTTCCATTGATTTTTCATTTGAATAAGTTCTATTGGCACAAGTGTCTTATCTAGCCATCATGCATCTTCACCCAAGTCCTCACAAATATTCAAAAACATTCTTTGAAAGAAGGTTATCTACCCACCTCACCTACAATTAATGTTAGATGCTCCATTTAGCATGACTCCCCATAACAATCACCATAAATATCTTATAAATGGCTCTTTGAGCATATGTGCCATCATTATCATTTATGGGGTGCTCAATTTTAAACTTTTCATAATTAGTTTGCCTAGTAGCATCATTATATAAATTCCCTCACTTCATCCAAGACAAAAACTTGATGAATTAAGATCCTTGAGAGAATTAATAAATTTAAAAGAACATAAAGAGTTGATCCTAGATTCAAAGGGAGAGGTGAGTAGAGAACTATTAATTTAATACATCCCATAAGATAGAGAGTGGTTTTGGATCAAAATTCTCAAAAATGGAAGATTCTACATCTTCGTCAAGAAGTGGGAAGCATCTCATAGGATAGATAACCTATAGGTTGAATATCAAGGGAGAGTTCCCCCTAAATATTTTGTGAGTGAATCCTACGCTTCTACTCTTGTTTGACAAAAAGAGAAGCTACTAAACATAAAAAAGACACCCAAAGGAAACTATAGGGACCAAGCATTGGTTAATAACTTTTTGGATGATTATTTGATCCTAAGCTAGCCAAGAATTCAAAAATTTTGAGATAAGGCATCCATAGTCAAATACTCGAAAGGGTCTATAGGGAGGAGTATGATTCTTTGGGATGTAGGATGTGAGACTACACACTAGCATAGTATATGGTGTCTTATGTTCATATATGCCTAGAGATCATTACCCTTTGTGTAGAAAGGTATGATGCTAGTACTGGCATAGTTACTAGTAGTTCCCATTTGAGGGTGAAAATTAGTGTAGATAACATCTGAGAGATGCTCTATCGCCCAAGTGACCCCAAGGCTGATATCTATAATGTAGAAAGCCTTCAAAGTATATGGGACTCCCAAGCTCAATACATAGTGCACTTCCTTATCTTTCTCCTCTTAAGTGACATCACAAAGATGCCTCCTCTAACCATCCCCTTATTGATTTTCCCCTCACAGTAATTGAAGGATACTATGTCCATGTTGACCTTCATCTTGGGGATGGACTCTGATGATAACATCAATGACTTTTAGTTAGGGGAACTCTTCCTCATGACCATGGTGGAAAATGGACAAGTGTTCAGGATGGATTTTTTGGAATCCATCACCACCTTCATGAGGGATGAGATGGAGAATTTTTTTATGGTAGATACCTTTCAGTACTCATCCTTCCTCTTACATCTCATCATGTACCATCATTCCCTATTCTTCTGTTCATAACTTAATTTGAATTCCTCTGACATGAATGTTTTCCTCAACATGGTGAGCCCAGTCACCATATAGAACCATGTTTTGTCTATCACCAAGGACCACTATGAGTTCTAAAATCTTTTTATGGCTCCATTTATCATCAACCTTAGCATGAAGGCCATTACATTTAGAATGACAATGAGTGATATTCATGGTTCATCAAGAGTAAGGTCCCAATAGATTGGTTATAGGGGATATTTTACATTGATTTGAGTGCATATTTTTTAGGGATAACCCTTATAACTCTTTAATATGATAAAAAATAGGACCTTGGACCATGATTTGGCTTGCCATCTCGATGTGGTGGACTCCATCTACAGAGTAGGGAAGAAGAAGAAGTGTCTTTATGATTTACCTTTTATAAGAAATGACATCATAATGGTAAGGAGGTAGTAATAATGCCTACTTATGGCCAATTTGGTAGAGATTAGCCTTAGTTTGATAGATGATAGATGGAACTATGATCCAAATAGATGCATAGCATCCTTAAGGATCACTAATGCTCCCAAGCACTAGAATCAGCCATATTTGGAAAAAAGGAGGTTGCCCATGGAGGACATCCTCCAAAATTACATGGATCTCTCTTTGATGCCATTAAACACCCTCAAACCATAGGATTCCTTATATAATGTGGCTCAGGCATATGACCTATCTAAGAAATTGTCAAAGGGGATGAAGTAGCTCACCTAGTTAGATTGGAGCAAGGAAAAAATAGTTGATTTTATAATATATATGTATGAAATCATGAATCCATAATCCAATTATGATGATGAGGACACATATAAGGCCTTAAAAAATATTTGGGATGAGAATCATCTAGAAGAGGGCTTAGCGAAAGCAAAATCCTCCCCTAAGATATTAATTTAAAGAGAAGAGAAAGAAGAAGAAGAAAGAGATGCCCCTAGGTAAAGAGTGGGGGTTGCACCATAGCAGAAGGAGGTCAAGGTCTTGAAATTTTGAAAGCCTTCCACATGGGCACCTTATATGTAGCCATACCCCATGGTTCCATAAAATTAACAAGACCCCTTCTAGGCACCTCATGACTAGTTCACTCTAGTACAAGCAAACTAAGGCACCCAAATCCAACCTTCCATTAGAGCCCACGTAGAAGAAGATTCACTTTATGGATCCCCTTATTTCCACCTCCATCTCCCTCATTGCCACCATGGATCCATACACCATCTCACCTCAAGTTTTGACACCCTCTATAGCCCAACTAATTACTTCTCTAGCCTCACTCTCTTCTTCATCTACTCAACCCACCATCAAAATCTCACTACTTTCTCTTGTGGTCATGATCTCTTCCTGCATGCCTCTCTTGACCCCTCTACCTTCATCATCCACCTCATCCTCCATCCTGGTCCAATCCAATTTATCCTACACTAAGGCCTCCTACCTTTCTCTTCTTCCACCTTCACTCTCCATTCACTTGACTCCATGCAGATAGGGTCTATTAAATCATAGCAGAAAGCAACCATCCCATTTGTGTTTTTATAGGTAATCCCCTTTTTATGGGAGATAATTCAAATGCCATAGTAGTACCATCAATGGATGGAATCAGAAAGGAAGGCTCTTGAGGCTTGAATGGAGAAGAAAATGGGAAAGTAGGCGAAGGCCCTTATGTAGACCCACATGTGGTCATTCTAAAACCCTTTACAACAATCCCTTATGATTACTTATTTGGACCCTTGAGTAGTCAAGCCCCAAGAATAGATGTAGCTAAGGAACTATGCCATATAAGTTATTATCCTCAATCTTAGCTAGGATAGACACATTGATAAGGTCAAATTGATGGAGGAAACATAAAAGTTTGTAACCACAAACTACATTAAGGTGACTTGAAAACTATAAAAGACCAAGCTAGAACTTACCAAGGTAAAGGCTACAATCAACTACCTCAATGCTAAGCCTAAGGATAAAGATGCATAGCTCAATAAATCAAGGTCTAACCTTTAAAGTTGCATTTCTAGTGAGAGCTTCTAAGTAGAAGCTAACCTATGAGTGGCCACTGAAACCAAGTTGTATGAAAAAGAGACTAAATTGGTGTAGACCTACCTATAGGTATTGGATTCTAATTAGGCTTTTTAATAATGGTAGCAATATGCATAATAGGAATACTTGATCAAGGACCAAGAAATTAATAAATTGAAGAATTACCTTACCACCCATTCAAAGGCCATAAAAATCCTATTTATGGTTTAGTAGTTGTACAAATCTTAATAGGAAAGGATTAAGGGCATGATTGTAAACCTAAATTTGGCCCTCACCTTTATTATGAACTCAAATAATTTGAGCTCATAGTTGAGCATGTCTATTGATCAGGTTATCACCTTCATGGAACCTAAGGTTTTATATTTCCAACTTCTCGTCTAAAATATATATAGTGATTTAGATGAGACACTACAGGTAGCAAGGATAGATGACCATAAACAAGTGGCAACAAAGGTCAATGAGTCTCTAGGCTAAAAAAAAGAAGTCAACAAGTGTAAGACATTACTTAATGCCTTATAGTAAGTGGTCCAAGATAGGTGGGGGCACATTGAACAACTAGTCCACCTAGGACTCCCATCCCCTTTCTTGGTAAATAACAACATCCTCCTTGAGGACCAAACCAAAGCATTGTTAGAACAAAATCAGAATGACCAGACCTTTTTTAGGGTTCTCAATTATTCACCTAGTGTCTCTGAAGTGGAGAAGATATTAAAACTACTCACCCATCTTGAATTATAAATGTTAGTAATTATTCAAGGCTTGGAAATCATCTCCTTTAAGGAGATTATTTATCTAGATAGAGCCTTCAAGGCTCTTAAGAAGAAGACCCAACCCAAGGAGAAAGAGTGTGCAATTTTTCATACGATTCTTCAAAAATTGTATATTCTCAAGCCTTCCTCCTATTTGAAATTTTACCTCGACTGATCTATGCACTAGAGTTTTTAGTTCTCTCATCCATAGGTAGATGCCCCTATGACTCACCAAAAAATGTGGATAGAAATCCATGTTTTACTATTTTGAAATAGTTCATCTTTGTCTTTGAACTCACTCAACATAATTGGCAGTTCCTTGGCACCTTCTAGTAATTTTCCTTTTAGCCTCTTCCTTTCTTAGGGCCCTCTTTCAAGTATTTTCCTAAGTATGAGCCTCCATCCACTTCTTCCATGTGACATCCTAATGATTATCTAACTTGAAGAGGCTCTTTTTTCCCTCTAGTGGAGAACTTACTCGGCACATCATAGACCCATGCTTTATAAATCCATTTCATTTTGGGTCAAACCTTCAAGTAATATTATTAGCCAATTGGTAAATAAATGGGGCCCACCAAGATGTTTACTTGATGAATGCAGTTTCAACATGTGGCCCCTTTATGATCAATTTTGTAAAATAATGACTGACTCCCCCTAAGAGGAGCATATGATTTACAAGTGGCACCCTCATGCTTATCCTTAACAAAGAAGTGCCCATTTTTAAGAGAAGTACCAACTCAACATGTGTCATTTCCATGTTTATCCATGAGCAATTTTGATCTGTCATACCTTAGAGTTGAGTTATTGGCCAAGGCAAGTGGGTTCTCATCCCCAATGACATAGTATAAATATCTCTAGAGATATACACATGGTATTACTATAGCCCTCCTGAGCATCATGCCTTAACAAGACAGAGTGGTCATATAATATCCAAGATTTTGAGGTTAAACTACACTCATAAACTTATGTTCCTCTTCTAGTTATAATGGCATCATCATGTACATGAGTGCTGAGATTTTTAGGTGTCATTCTCATAATAGGCCATCTTGCCTATATATTCTAGGCTCTTCCCTTTTGGAAGGGGTTCATTACCATTTTACTTATATTAGTTTTTTAAACCACCATTTGTAATAGAATATAAGTAATAGTGGTTAGCATTTTTATCATTTTTTTAGCTTAATATGTGCTCCTCACAGATGTGATAGGATGTTTTATATGTGCCCTCAAGGCCTTATGTATTTATTTCTCCAACTAACAATGAAGAGGATTTGATACTCTATGTCAATTTTCATGAGAACTATCTCTATCTATTATCTCTTTTCTTTTGATTTCATAGTATTGATCTTTTCTTTCATTATAGATCGTAATTCATGCCTTATGTTCCTTTATGGTCTGTAGTGTTTAAGGACTCGATATATTTTATGCAATTATAGTCTAAGCACTTTAAATATCTTGGTGCATCACCTTAGTTTTATTTTAAATTTTATTTGTGTTTCTCTCTCCCCTTTTCACCCCATCTTGAATGAAGAGTTGGATTCTAAAATCCCAAAAGTTTCTTTAAAGATCACACTCGGTCCCACAACTATAAAAATTCTCATACAAGATTATTTAACCTAGAATGACATTTTTAAGCTTCAAAAACTAATTAAGGGTGACCCATATATGATTTAGATAACCTATGAATATTGTATTGAGCTTTTTATTCACATATAAGATTCCTTAAGGGTTAAGGCATGCCTACTAGAAAACCAAGATGATCATGATCATGAATGATCTATAAATAGTGAAATCAAAAGGGTTAATTTCTAGATTTGTGAGACTTAATAAAAGGAGTGTGAATGTGGAGCCAACTAAAGGTAATAACCTTTTAAAGAGAAGATATAGGTCAGTGAGGACCAACACAGAGTGAAGGCAATTAGACATGCTTGTTTGAGCAAGGTACTAAAGATGATCACATAGGTCATTGGACATAATAAGCCTAGAAGAGGCAAAATGGGTGATTACACTCAAGAGGATATTTGAGAGAGAATTGGGAGAGATTTGAGAGAGGCTTTTGTGTGTGTGTTTTTTATCAAAGGAGGGGTAGAGTTCCATGTGGATTAATTGATGAGAAGATCAATTTGAGGACTATTTGTATGACCTATTGGTCATAATTCTATTGGTAGAATAGTGCTCTTTCAAATT
This sequence comes from Torreya grandis, assembly GCA_037957365.1. Classification (NCBI taxonomy): domain Eukaryota; kingdom Viridiplantae; phylum Streptophyta; class Pinopsida; order Cupressales; family Taxaceae; genus Torreya; species Torreya grandis. The sequence continues at coordinate 2,417,887 of JARHVA010000515.1, forward strand.
GATTGTGAGTGAAAGAGAAGAATGATAAGTAGAGGTCCATCATTAGGTTTTGTAGAAATTAGTTTAAATTTGGATGTGTCCATAGGTTTTTTTATTGCAGCTCAGCATCTAAGGTGGTTTTAGCCTCATTTCAAGGTGAAAGTTGTTTAAAGTTATGTTATTGTTGCATCTCAACTAGATAGGTGTTGAAGCACCTTGTGGGATTATATTATCACTAAATAGGGATGGTACTTCCTTGATTAGTTATAGTTGGTATAAATTGGTTCTTATTATTATAGGAAAACAATCTAATTATAGGTTCCAGTTGGTTTTATTCCCCAAGAGGGTTTCCACATATGTCATGTGTTATGTGATTGATCTTGCATTGTCTCTCTTGCTCTTTGTTATGAATGTTGTGTATGCTACATGAATGCTTATGGTAACTAATTAAGTGTTTTTAAATATTATAATTAAAGTTGGATTGTTTGGTCTCATTGATTCACCCCCCCAATGATTATACCTCTAGCAATTAGTATTAGAGTGGGTCATTTGGAGGAAGCTTAATAGATTGAAGGAGATTGTGTGTGGTAAAATGATGGCTAAAAATTTAAGGAAAGAATATCTTGAGTTGAGACCAATGGTCAAAATTATTGAAGAATAGATTAGTCATATTTAAGAGTAAGCATGTAGAATGAAAGATGACATGGTTAAAGAAGCTAAGAGGGATAAGGAGATTATTCAAGTTCTTATAATTTAGATAGAGGCTGCATGTTTAAGCATGAGAGATAAATAAGTTGAATATGTTCAAATTAAGACTAATTTTGTTTCCCTAAAATATGACTATAAAAAGGTCATAATCAAGATACACAAGTTGAACAAGCTAGAAAAGAAGCATGAGAAGCCTAAGTATGTCAAGGAGAATGCAAGCTTTGAAATCAATGCAAGATGGTCCATTAGAAAACCTAATGTTTCAAGGTATGGTATTTTATTCCATTGTCATTATTTTACATGTAATAATTATGGAAATTCATGGAGTTATGATAGAAGGATTTTTTGGCCAAAGATTGATCATAGTTTAAAACTGTCAAAAGGTATGAATGATGTTATTTATTTCAATTGTCATAAGAGTGGTCATTTGGTAAGTTTATGCCCAAGTGTATTCAATAGGTCCTTAAGGTATCTCAAAGGACATGAAGCTTCCATTGTGCATAATAAAGGTCATTCTTGGTTATTAAGACCAAATATTATCATTGTTAATCAGACTAGTCAAAAGGTTGACAAGAAAGTCACTCTAGATGATAGTGTTGCAAATTAATCTTTGCTCAAAAATCAAGAATGTAAAATGACTATAGAGAAGAAGGTTGGTAAGAAAATGGATGATAAATCTTCTAAGAGTGATCAGACTGAGTCCAAAAATGGTTTATTTTCCATGACAAACAAGAAATAAAGATAAGAGTTTCTATTGACTGCATTTGTTAAAAAGTCTAAAGAAAAGAATGAAGAGACAAAACTCAAGAAGAAGACCAAGGTAATTTTTGAGGCTAGTCCTAAGGTGAGTATGGATCCAAGTGAACATCCTAATTTTGATGAGCATGTATCATGTAAAGAACATCAATTGTCTATGCCAAATGATGAGGTTCCAAAGTATAAGGAAGATTATTCAAATCAAAAGGAATGTCATGAATATGTGTTATCTCCATGTATTGACAATATAATCATAGAATAAAAGGATAATTTTGTATTGAATAAGGAATTTGTTTCTCTTAATCCAAAGAAGAAGAAAAACAAGAACTATAAGTATCAGATGACCAAGAAAGAGAAAGAATGTGAGTATTTGTGGGCAACTCCTATTTTAACACCATGGTAGAGCATTGTGGTGTAGAGGAGGTCTCTTTCTATGATTTTTAAAATACTCCTTTTATTGGAGAATCAAGTTTGTGTGTTCAATATGATATTACCAATCAGAAAAGGTCTTTGGTTAAGGGGGAACAACAAGTTTATGAGCCTATTCTAGAGGTTTGTGAAGGATATATTGTACAGGATTAGAATGGGTGTTTTCAGATGGCATAATGAGTTTAATGCAATGTCAAGAAGTGTGTGGTTCTTAAAAAAAATTACATTTCTTTGTGATGTTCTCTAGGTGCTTTTGAGTTCTGAAGGTATGTATGTGCCAATTGAAGATTTTTGAGTGCTCTTGGTTTCTCTCAATTTTTGACTTAAGATCAAGTAAGCCTAAAATAGGTTATAGGAAGTCTATATTCCCAAAATTATGGTGGCTCAATTTTTTTTCTATAAGTGTGTGATGGGTGTATCTAGGTGTGCAATAAGTTTTAGAGTTGTATGTTGACTGAAAGGTGTTGTGTTGACCGTATTTGTTATTCTAAGGTTTTGGGCTTTGCTAGAAAAGTGGTTTACCTTATGAGTTGAGATCTCAGGCTTATTAATTTAATTAATGGTCCAAATGGTTTTTAAAAACAATATTCATAGAGAATTTAAGGTTTGTGGTTCTCAAGTTATTCAAGTTTTTATTAATATGGAGAACTAATTAGCTAGTATTTTTGTGAAGGAAGTATATTGTGGAAGATGATCTTGGTACTAAAAATTTGTGTGTTTGAGGGGGAATATAAGAGTACCCTAGATATAGTTTTTTAGGTCTTGAAGATGTGTCTACTAAAAATTATGAGATTTACAATTTCTAGGTAGGGCTACAAGGAGGCTAGATAGGCCTATTTTAAAGAAGAATGTTTTTTTGCTTAGTTTCTCCAAAATAGCATGGTATGTTTTTATTAAGGAGAGTTATTAGGTTTTTTTAGAGTATGTTTTTTGTTTTTTTAGTGGCATGAAGTCATGTTGATGGTCCTTGAGGTGGTTTGAGAGAGAAGACTAGTAAACTTTTATGGTAATTCTTCATAGTGTGTGGAGATCTAAAGATGCTCAAGATGTGCAATGGATAATAAATATTGGGAGGAGACCCTCTCATATGTTTCTTGGTGAGCTCCATTATATTTTAGTGTTTTGTGTTTTATTTCTTCATTGGTTGTAGTGCTTGGTTGAAGAGAGAGTTGGCATGGAGTAAGAAGATGTTGTTAAGGCAAGCAAAAGTAGGCTCAAGGTAAGGGGGAGCTTGTATCATCTTTATAAGATGGTTTTTTCCCATTTTATAGTCTTTTTAGGTCCTCAATATTAGTTGGTGCCCACTTTTTCATTGTGTCAAAGGGGGAGAAATTTCTTGTTGTGGGAGTGCTTTGAGAAAGAAGGAAGGTGAGATATATATTTCTATATGATGTTTGTTGACATTAATAACAAAGGGGGAGATGATTGGAGAGTTTTAAATGATGCCATGGTGATTTCATGGAGGTATATTAGTGTGTGGATGGATTTCCTTAATAGTCTAAGTGACAATGACAAAGTGGGTAATGTGTTTGTCCTAGTATGCTTGAAGTATGATTGGTTGATCCTCTGTATTGGCATGGTTAGAGATGTTCAAAGATGAGTATGGGTATTGAGAATGTAAAAAAGGTCCCTAACATGTTTTATAATATTTTAGTACTTATCTGTATAAGGGGAATTTATCTGGTTGCTCATAGCTTGTATTTAGACAATTTGGGTCCATTGGTAGAAAATCTAAGTAGGTAGTTTGATGACATCACCATTACCATGTGTGGATGAGTCAGGAGGAGTTATTCATATGGTTGTGACCACATTTTTGTCTAGTTTATATGTGATAAATTTTAAGTCATGTGATGAATCATAATTAAAGATATGAGGGTGAAAAGTCAACTTCTAAGATAGAATTCATTGTTTCCTATACTTAGCCAAATTTACATGTGGCTAGAAAGAGCCAAATAAGCATGTTGATAAGGTCATAATTCACAAACATAGAGGTGTCAGGACAAAATGGTCATATGTTTTTTCTCATTTTTGTTCCTATTTTATATGCACCATATCATAGGTCATGAATTTTAGTGTGACAAAAGATATGTTTGTGCAAATCTAGCCTCTCAAGCAATTTGACAATGTTTTCTATGTTCAAATAGAGCCAAGTAAGCAGTTTTTTGACATCATATCTCACATGCATGTAAATTTAAGGATAAAGTGATAATATGGGTTTATTTAGTGTTGAGCCTATTTATTTTTTTCTAAATTTTAGTATAATTATTTAAGCACATCAAAAGTTATGCATGTTCAAAGTTAGCCTCTCAGGCAGGTTTTGACATAGTTAGCTCTCTGATAGAAGATTTTGAGAAGGAATTTTAATGGAATTATATATTTCAGATGTAAAGGATTAAATATTATTTTAACACATGTCTATATTATCTAATTTGAAGATACCATATGGTCCAAATTTGAGATCATGAAAGTAAGCACATAAGAAGTTATATTTGTCTAATATGGGGACCATTTTAATCAAATAGATTAAAATGGTCCCCATATTAGACAAATATACAAGAGGTAAAATTAGATCAAGTCTCTAGAATATTTATGATGCACAATTACACCAATAATTTAGGAATCAATGATATGAGGAAAAGTTCATGATTTTTAATGTTGAGCATATATAAAAGATAAGGATCTAAAGGTTCACGTATGATTGTACATTTGAGATCGGCGGAGTACAGTAAGTCAAAGTGGTCAACCTATTCAATTTTTAACATAATTAAAGTTCAATATCCTTACAATAAAATCAAGGATTATTCATTTTACAAGTTTAATGATAGCACAAGATGAAGGAAAGTGGTCAAGGTTTAACTGTGACCGTGGACATTCAAATATTTGAATTTAACAAAGGGAAAAACTAGTGCTCTATATTTCATCCATAAATTTTGATCCAAGATGAATTTATTGATGGATTAAAAATCAAAATTGTATAGTAATATAAGGAAAAATTTTAAATATGAATTTGAATCTCTAATTTTATATACAAACAAAGATATTTATCTCTAAATTTGACTATATGTTCATGCATGTTCTACAAGTAACCTGAGAAGGGTAATTGAGATCTTTCTGATGTTGTTTCAATATCTCATGATGATTTAGATATATTTGAGTGTTATAGGATCCATAAGGATAATTTTTTTAGTCTTTATAGGTTGTACCAATCAATATTCTATATGAACAAAGGTTAATAAGTTGACAGTGTTCTTAAAGGTTACTGGTAGATTGAGTGACCATTTTTTAGAGGGAAGTTGAAGGTGTTCTAAGTAGAGTTAAAGAATAAAATTAACATGTGAATGTTTTAAAATTATCAAATACTTATGAGAAGGATTTTATTTTCATATTTTACCCCTGATCAAATGTGGAGAGTTAAAATATTTTGATTGTATTTTGATAGTGTATAACTAGTTTAAGTGGTCATCTTGAGTATGTCAGTTTGAGGTAGTTTGGCCTATTTTGGAGTGTCTAAGGAACATGGAGATATTACATAGATCTTTGAGTCTCTATTCATATTAATTTATCATGTGGTCATCTGATATACTTGAATGTTTGGTTTAGTAGTTTAATATTATGTTTTCTGTGTTTAAAGACCTGAAGAGCAAGGTGACCTAATTGGTAGGTTCAAGTGTGGAGTTGGTGTTCCAAGTGGCATGGACCCATGTGGGAGTGAGAAATGGACATAATAAGTGTACTCTTGTATTTTAAATTGGTCTTATGCTCTCTTTTTGTTTATTTATGTGATAAATGGGTGAATAAGTCTCCATGAGACCTATAAGAGCTACAAGGGCCTTATTAAAAGATGTAATTGCTTAAGGGTGACCCATAGATGCTTTAGAAAACTTATGAATATTGTATTGAGATATTTATTTACATGTAAGATTTAATAAGGGCTAATACATGCCTAATGGCTGACCAAGATGATGATGATCATGAATTTTCTACAAATAGTGAAATCAAAAGGGTTGATTTCTAGATTTATGAGACTTAATAGAGGGAGTGTGAATGTGGAGCCAAATGAAGGTAAGAACCTTTGAGAGAGAAAGTATAGGTCAGTAAGGAACAACAAAGATAAAATAGGATTAGACATTATTCTCATAGTGAGGTGTTAAAGGTGATCGCATAGGTCATTGGACCTAATAATCATAGAAGAGGTAGAATGGGTGAGTATGCTCAAGAGGTTGTTTGAGAGAGACTTGGGAGAGATTTGAGAGAGGATTTTGTGTGTATTTTGTGTGTATAAGGATGGGTAGAGTTCCATTTGGATGATTTGATGAGTAGATTAGTTTAAGGACTATTTATATGACCCATTGGTCATAATTATTTTAGCATAATAGTGTTCTTGCAGATTGAGTGTGAGAAAAGGAGAAGAGTGATAAGTAGATGTCCATCATCAAGTATTGTAGACATCAGTTCAAAGGTGGATGTGTTCATAGTTGTTTTTATGGTAGCTTAGTCTCTAAGGTGGTTACATCCTCCTTGCAAGGTGAAACATGTTGAAAGTTTGGTTGCTATTGTAACTCAACTAAATAGGTGTTGAAGAACCTTGTGGGATTGTAGTCTCACTAAATAGGTATGGTAGTTCCTTGATCAGTTGTAGCTAGTCTAAATTGGTTCTTGGTATTATAGGATAGTAGTCCAATTATAGGTTCTGGTGTATTTTATTCTCCAAGAGATTTTCCCACATATGTCATGTGTTATGTGATTGATCTGCATTGTCCAGCTTGCTCTTTGTTATGAATGTTGTGTATGCTTCATGATTGCTTGTGGTAATTGATTAAGTATTTGTAAAGAAAAAAATTTAAGTTGGATTATTTGGGCTCATTGATTCACCCCCCCCCCTCTTAGTTATTATACCTCTAATAAAATTAACATTTCAATAGATCTCAGACTTGTGTACCAAATAATCTAGGGCAAAACCAAACATTAGGAAAGGAAAAATATGTAAGTATAATGAGTCTATTCAATTGGTGGAGGAGTTTTCCAATTTTAAAACTAACATTTTAGTCCATTTTAATACTATTTTTGATGGACTTTAAGCTAAATATAGTTCTACCATAGAACCCTTAGCCATCTACTTCCCAAAATGTAAGTTAAACATGCCCTCAAAGAATGTTCTATGGATAAATTAGAGATATGTAGGATATGTGATAGTAAAGACCATGACACAACCCATTGTACTCATCTCCCTATATTAAAAATTTAGTTAAAAAATAATATACAGCTCATAGAAGACATGAATTACATTCAAAAATAGAATCCATTTCCACAAAATCAGACCCAAGTTTAGTTTGGTCTAAGGAATCTAATTAATCCATGGATGTCACCTTGGATTAATCATGTACCTCAACCTATGTGGGAACAAGTAAATCCACCATGGACCAATTAAGAATGGATTATGTCTCAACCTTGGATGATGCCTCAAAAACCATGGATGCCCCTAACACAATCACAACCATGGGGAAATACATAATGGAATGCCAATCCATAGTTTAACCCCCAAATAAGGTTTACACTACACTAAGCTTTTATGGCACCTACTATCACTCAACCTATAGAATAGGTTATTAAACCACAATTGCCTACTTAGTTAGTGGCTAACCTCAAGAAGAAACCATCAGTCGTTAATTATGTAAATAAATAAGGATAAACTATGAAATTATAAGCTATTAAATTTACAAACATTTAGCTTAGATTAGGAAGAATGATTCAATAACCTCTTATCACCATATCAGGACTGCCCAATGAAAAACTAAAAAAAGATCCACCTCAACCCATGGTAAAAAAAAAGAATTAGATAAACTGAAAGAGAAGATAGATGAACATGTTACTAGTCCTCTACCCATTCCTTTTCCTGATATATTGAAAGAAGTTGAGAATAAGTAGGAATCTATTTTGATTTAAGAACTGAGAAAAATGAACATTGAGAAACCCTTATTACAATATATCAAAGATATTCTATAATTAAATAGATTCATTAAAATTTTGTGTGTTAATACACCTAGGAGAAAGAAAAAATACCCAAAAAACATACATGTAGATGGTAAATTGGTTGATCTTTTAGCAATAAAATTACTTCTACCCAAATATGCAAACTCAAATAGTCTAGTCATAATACTAAGCATAGGGAGAAAATATATACCTAGCATTTTGGTAGATTTAGGTATAATAAGTAATGTAATGACAACTTATACTCTACAGACATTGTCCCTCTATGGAATGCAACCTACCTTCACCATTCTCAAAATGGATGATCAATTAGTTTTTAAACCTGAAGGCACTATAGAAGATGTTGATATAATAATTGAATAAGGGGATTATCCATTATATTTTATGGTTATGCAACCCAAAAATAATAAATTAGGGTGCCCCCTTGATTTAGAAGGGCCCTAGTTGGCTACTATATTATCATTAATAGATATCAGTTCAGGGGATATGACTATTTCAAATGGTCTAAAAGCAAAATGAATATCTTTATACCCCCTAAAAAACCCTCAATGGACTATACTGCAAATCTATGGGTGGATGAACAAAAAAGAAATAAGAATAATCCTTCATCCTTAGCCATGATGACTATAAAAGGACACATGGAATAATTAAATAATGAGTTAACATAAAATTTAGAATAAGACACTAGACTTATGATTCTAGCCACATACTCTACCAATCCATCATCTATGGACTCTACTAGTCTATCAGCTATGAACTTTGCCAATCCATCAGTTATGGACTTAACCAAACTAGTTACTATCGACTCATTCTTTGAGAATAATTCTTATCTTGATTATTCAACATATGACTATAAACCATTTCAAGAAATTATTTGGAATTGCGTAGGAGAAAAACAGCCTAATTTTCTAACTACATTTCATTGTCCATTAGCTAGAATCATTCCTCTAAGAGATGGATTTTTAAAATATTTAACTACATTTCATATTTTATTACCCCATACATGTATTATTAAATCCTTGATGAATGAATTCAAATAATTAGAGTTTATCCTTATCGACACCAAATAATTTATGGTATTATCAGGAAAAATGTTGAACATAAATAACTAGTTAACCCATGATCAAGAAGTAAAAGTTTTTAATGGCCTCGAAAAACATATCAAAGCCTTTATTTAGGATTACATAGACATGAGAGTAATTCATCCTAGTGTTTCTATTCATCACGTTTATATGAGTCTAGACAAACTAGTTAGACAACCACAAAGATGGATAAACCTAGCATTAAGGGATATAATAAAGACTGAGATTCCAAAATTATTAGATGTGGTATTTGTTAATCCCATATTAGATAGATAATGGGTTTCTCCACTAGTAATTATACCCAATAAAAATGGTAAATGGAAAGTGTGTGTATATTACCAAGATTTAAACAAACCCACTATGAGAGATTATTTTCCTCTTCCTTTTATTGATCAAGTGTTTGATAATTTCCTATATGGATTTGGTAGATACAATAAAATAATAGTGGCCACTGAGGATCAAGACAAAACTAATTTCACCTATCTATGTGGAATGTTTTCCTATAGAGTCTTACCATTTTGCCTTTGTGATGCTCCAACTACTTTTCAACAAGCAGTTTTAGCCATATTCTCTTATCTAAATAATGACTATGTCAAAGTTTACATGGAGACACCTTTGGTGAATCCTTACACAATCTAGATAAGGTCCTGACTAGATGTGAAGAACACCAACTATCACTAAGTCATGATAAATGCATAATGATGATGTATTAATGCATAGTACTAGGATACCACATCTCTACCAAAGGAAATCAAGTGGATCCTAAAAAAATTAAAGTAATATCCAACCTGATTGCCCCTCAAAACTAATTTGGTATTAAAATATTCTTAGTTCATGTTAGTTTTTATAGATGTTTTATAAGGGACTTCAACAAAAAAAATTACTTTTATGTTTTCTTTATTAGTAAAGGATAGTGAATTTGAGTGGAGTGATAACTATCATAAATATTTTGAAACCATTAAATAAAAATTGAGTTCTATACAAGTTTTGAGAGGACCCAATTGAGAAAAAAAAATTACATTTACAATGATGCCCCTAGTTATGCAATGGGGGAAGTTATAGTATAAAAAGATGACAATGACTATATGTATGTTATATATTACATTAGTAAAAATCTCATACCTACTAAAATAATACAAACATAGAAAAAAAATCCTTGTGATTTATTCCATCAATAAATTTAAACACAAGATTATAGGTTATAATGTCTTCATATTAATAGACCATTAAACCATAAGGTATCTCATGAATAAACATATAGTAGGAGGAAGAATCATAAGGTGGTTATTACTTTTGAAGGAATCTGATATAACCATTATTGATAAACTAGGTAAGTTTAATGTGAATGGAAACTTTTTTTCTAGAATAAACATTGTTGGTAATGAGGAATTAGTTGAAGATAGCTTTCTATATGAACAACTATTTGTTATTTCAGTAGAATAATCCTAGTTTGTTGAGATAACCAGCTATTTGGCCACATGGAAGTTTCCTTCTCATTTCACTTGTAAATAAATGAAATGTTTAATCAAATAAAGCTCTTATTTTAAGTGGATTAATGTCATGTTATTTAAATATGGACATAATCATGTTTTTCATGGGTGTGTATTAGATAATAAAACCTATGAAATCATTAGAGCTTGTCATGATGAACTAGGTGGAGACCATTATTCAACAAACATAACCATGCATAAGATCCTAGGAGCAGTATATTATTGGCCATCCCTTTATAGGTAAATAAATAAGCACATCAGATAGTGTGATCCATGTCAAAGGATGTGATAACCTACATTATCATTAGAAATGCCTCTTCATCCCCAGGTAGTGTTAGAACCCCTTGAGAAGTGGGGAATATACTTTGTTTGTCCCTATAGATACTCCATCTCAAGGTAAGGAATACCTCTTGGTATGTATAGATTATATCACTAAGGGATCTAAGGTCCAAGCTTTGTATTTTTCTAGAGAAAAAGTGGTAGTATATTTCATGTATTTCAAGATCATGCAAATATCTGGGGTACCTATATAGATAGTCTCAGATTAGGGACCATAATTTTTTGTCTAATATGATCAATTATTTCATGTAAGTATACCAAATCAACCATAATAAATTATCCCCTTACCATCCATAGTCTAATGGTCAAGTAGAAGTTACCAATAGGGAGTTGGAGAACATTCCAACCAAGATAGTTAGCATCAACATACAAGATTAGGTAGCCCAAGTACCAAAAGTAGTATGGTCCTACAACACTATTTGGAAGACAACCACTATATTTTCACCTTATGAGTTAGTATATGGTAAGAAACCTTTACTCTCCACTGAGTTTGAATTTCAAACATTGAAAACAACAATGGAAGTAGGAATTGATTTGTATAAGGTATAGTAAGATAGGATCCTTCAACTAAATTAGCTTGAAGAAATGAGGACAAAATTTTTACAACAGACAAAAATGGAGTAACACCAGAGAAAAATGTGGCATGATTCCCACATCAAAGAGAGAAGATTACAAGAATGGGATCAGTCACTCTTGTTTGTCTCCAAGTTATAACAATTCAAAGGAAAGTTGAGAACAAGATGGATAGGCCCATACCAAATATAAAAAGTCTTTGAGAACAGATCGATACAACTATTACCAGTAAATGGGAATCATAAGACTTTGTTGGTAAATGGGCATAGACTCAAACTCTATTATAAACATGTTAACAAGGAAAAATTTGTTCAAAACATCAAAAATAAAGTTTTTTTCATGGAAGAACTTGGTTCTTCCATGATAGCAACTCCTTGATGGTATAAACTAAAAAAAAAATGGGACCAATCCTTGGTTTCCTTCATATATCTACTCAACTTACCTAGTCATACTCATAGTCTTTAGTCTTTTCCTACCACTAATTCTAAATAGAGAACAAATGCATCAATTAGTATTTAGGAATGTGTATAAATGAACACAATAGTGAGTTTATTACTTCAAAAAAATTGATCAAAAACTGATCCAATTTTATTATTTTCTACTTTTATATTTTTTTTCCCTTGACCAACCAGTGTTGGTTTTCAAGTCAAGGTTCTTTCTTCAGTGCACGATTAGTCAGCAAGCTATTCTTTTTATCAGCATTGTCAATAACATCCTAAAATGATTTTCACTATTGATTTTTTTTTAATTTGATTTTTTTTTAATATATATATATTAAAAAAAAATCAATAGTGAAAATCATATTAGGATGTTATTGACAATACTGATAAAAAGAATAGCTTGCTGACTAATCGTGCATTGAAGAAAGAGCCTTGACTTGAAAACCAACACTGGTTGGTCAAGGGAAAAAATATATAAAAGTAGAAAATAATAAAATTGGATCAGTTTTTGATCAATTTTTTTGAAGTAATAAACTCACTATTGTGTTCATTCATACACATTCCTAAATACTAATTGATGCATTTGTTCTCAATTTAAAATTAATGGTAGGAAAAGACTAAAGACTATGAGTATGACTAGGTAAGTTGAGTATTTTATTTATTTAAATTAGGTTAGTATAATCTCTTTTTGTTCATGCATATTAACCATGAGGAGGTGGTTTGAGTAACTTCAACCCAAGGACGTCCCATAAACCATTAAAATAATAGTCATGACAATAACACTTAATGATGTGGAAAAATAATAAGCAAAAAGACAAACAAGATAAAAGTGTCATATCATTTTTATCCACATGTATGAACCATCTACTAACCTATTCCATATCACTTGAAATCATGACAACATGGGAGTCAATGCACATGTATAATAAGTGTGGGAATATATCAAATCTTTTTTAAGTCAATTTCATTAAATTCCCCTATGTCATATCATCATTGCTATGGATTGTCAGCATCTACTAAGATAATATTCATAACCAAATCATTTTTACACTTTTAATATTCATTTCAAGTAATCTTTCCATTACCACTGATGTTTTCACCTATAGAACTAACTCCTACCTCTAGAGAATCAATATAGCCACCATGGGATAGAAAAAGATATTTGAACCCAACTCCGTAGATGGGTTAATGAAAGATGAAATAACTATAGTAGTATTTGAGGAAGTTGTATGGCTCTATTTTCTACAAAAATATCCAAGTATATGATGAAAATTTAGTCAAGTATTTTATTTCACATCTGAAATAAGACTCAACTATGGTTCAAGGTATCAAAATTCTAGTTTCTAGCAGAATAATCAATGAAATCTCAGGGATCATTAAAGAAAGTAAGAGATTACTGGGAAGAAATCTATTTTCTAAGTTGATTACTTAATTTATTGTAAATTAACAATTATATATAACATGCATACATGATTACTAAGGAAAGGCCAAAGGAATTAGCAGGGAAACCCTACCAGAACCTTAGAGGTTTTTTACTTTTTATATCATGAAATACTTTATGTGTGAAGACAATTTAGTGTCTTGGATGTGAATCCATGAGGATCATCATTCACCTAAAATATGGAAAAAAAAATAGACCAAACATAAATTCAACCTACCATTATAACTATATGGATCCATTCAAGTTTTGGCAACCAACAGGTTAGCTACAACTCGCCACCATAGCCTCATTCACTTGATTATACAACATCATTTTCTAAAACAAAGTAGCATGGAAAACCTTCTGGAAATATAAAACAAATTAGCCTTCATCACCTCCTCTAAAATCCTCTAAAGAAATTAAAAAACAAAAGCAAAGGCTTCCTCTTATAAGGTTGGGTTTTCATCTATTGAAAGGAGACAGACTAGATCATAGGCCACACCTATTGTTGAATAGAGTTATCAATATATTCTAGATAAGTATAAATTAATACCCAGGGCTTCATAGTCTAACTTGACCATTGAGGCTAAAACATTTTAAGAAGAAATAAATATATCAATGAGTTGGAAGAAGATTTTTTTTTTATAAGACATCAAATTCAAAACTCCCAACAACAAACCTTGATCCTCCAACATAACTTTCTAATCAAGCTTCATTTGCCTCCAAACCTTCAATTAACTACTCCTGCCAAACCATTATTTATCATTCTGATTATTAGACAAATGTAATAAAATATGTTTGGAGTTAAAAGAACTCAAAAAACAAAATAGAACTTTAGAAAAAGAAAAATAGACATTAAGGGAATATTTAGAGAAGGAAAAACAACATATCCATAAAGTTGAAGTCAATCTTCAAGATGATTATCAAAAAGGGGAACATCTTTTGGCATGTAGACCTCCTTCCCCTTCTTAAATTATGTATCTATATGAATAATTATATAGGTGGTATTTACTTATAATATGATGTGATATACCCTATAATATTGAGGATCCACTTATGTTTTTGAACATCTTTCAGGATTCTATCCCAGAGCACAAGATTTATTATGTCAATTCTACTTTTGGAATATAATATTAGGGGATTACAATAAATTCATGATCAATTTATATGTGGGGTAAGTTTAGTTCAAATCCCTTCTATATGCCTATAAAAAAATCAACTAGAATGGAAAGTAATGCATGATGAGTATGTATAAAAATCAAAGACCACAAGACTATGCATCATATCTACTTTTGATAGTGTAAGAATGTTATTTATTAACTTTAGATTAGCCTATTTTATCAATCAAAATATCAAGGATCATTATCTACAAGTTCTATATAATTGCATTGTCTCTTTTGATTTATATACTAGACAACATTTTGATTCAACATTTATAGCTAGTATCAAATGGTAGGATACAATGACCATCTCACTAAAAATAAGGGAGGTCATGTCTCTAACTAATCTAAGATGAGGTCTGTAGAGAGCACAAGCAATAATGAATATGAATGTTGATGTTATACACTCAAGACGAGAACAAATGTGTATATGTGTGAGATTTAGACCACTACTCCTCCTTATTCTTATTCCACCCTAGCACAAATGGGCTCCTCAATTAGATGATCAGTTTTATATATGGAAATAGATGGTGCAAACATATCATAGTTTTACTAGTATAAAGGATAACCATTGGGCTAAAGAATTCAAAGTGTATGACCTTAGCTAACAATTGGAAGATAAAATTCATAGTTATCAAGGGACAAGTAGATGATTTTGTAAAGGGACATGCAAAATTTAAAAGTGTGGGGGAAATGATGAGTCCAAAATATGACTCATTTTTACCATCATTTTCTTTCATTTTCCATCAATTACTTCTCCTCTAGACTGAACATTGCAAGGATCTTAGGGTTCTATTTAATTTAAATGTAGTAAATATATGTTTTATCTTACTTAGTGTAAATAAAGTATAAGTTACTAATTATGTCACTTTATTATAACTCTTTACATGTTTAATTTCCCAATTTTGTGTATATATAGATAATGCAATAGTCTATAAAGAATAGAGACCTTTCTGATGATCTTCTAAGGCAACCCATATGAAGGATTTTGATATGTGGAAAGCTATAGACTCATTTGTCATGTTATTGACTCACCCAATCTACTTTAGATTCAGTTGTAGACTCTTTTAGACCATATATCACTTTCAAGATGATCACGACCTATTTCCAAGTATTTATCCCTTTAGACAAACTATTTCTCCATTCTATTATGCTTAAATCTAAATATGGGGATTTTTATCAAAGTATTGTCTACAAAAAATCTGCCCTGATTTGAAAATCATGTAACACACTTATCCATGTGGATAAATATTGTCCCAAAATCCATAAAACTCCCAAACCTACCAAGTAAGTTTGTTCTATAAAATTGGATTTCAAGATACTTGTGTCCAATCTAGCTTCAAGTGGTAAAATTGTTGTACCCGATGTTTCTTTGAAATCCCTATCTACCCTTGTCCCTACATCTAGTGGCATCTCACTCCTATCTAAGGTGAAGCTAAAGTAGCTCAATAACCTAGTTTAGTCCATCACCATGTGAGGAACCTATAAAAAACCATCCTTACATTCATGATCTATTGGCCTTAATAAATTTGAATGTGTGATATCCGATTAAGGGTGTTTGTCCTATCTTGAAAACTATTATTATCATAAAAAATTTCACCCTTGAGGAGGTTGTTCAAGCTTGTTCACTTAAGTGATATCATGGATATGCCTCTAGGTTTTGGGTGGCCTAATCAATGATGTGGATCTCTAGATAGGGCTCTCTCCCTTGATGTTATCACCCTGAAACGATTACTAGACCTATTGATTGTTAGGAAAAGGGAAAGAGACCTAAAAGTAAACTAAAATAGTGAGGTGATGAACCAAATTAACCCCCTCCACTTGACCATACTAATATAAGAACATGAATTAGGCCTCAATTTGATCACACTACTTAACAAGGACTTTCAATCATAAGTATTTCAACATGGAGATTATAGATAATGTGTAGAATAGAAAGGCTAATCAAGAGGCCTCAGGAAGACACTAATGACTAAAATCCACTTATAAACTATGAAATTCTATCTAAACTCACCATTTGACCTACAAGAATATAATCTATTTTAAAAGAGGTAGGAGAGGAAAAATAAGAGAGTGAAAGTAATAATACTAGCATTCATAAAAAATCACACATGTACATTGAGTGCAGTCATTTGATAAGGTAAGAAACAACTTTATTCAACATTCAAATACATAGTATAAGTGTTTATTTAAGTAGGGATTTTCCATACTCAACAAAATGATCCATAATAATCCATTCAATGTAGCATATATATATATATATATATATATATATATATATATATATATATGAGAGAGAGAGAGAGAGAGAGAGAGAGAGAGAGAGAGAGAGAGAGAGAGAGAGAGAGAGAGAGAGAGAGAGAGAGAGAGAGAGAGAGAGAGGAGGCTTAGGATATGCATATGACAAATGTCATCTACCTAAATTTGGTTACAAATCCAAATGGAAGAGACCAAGAACAATCTTGTCATCCTATTTAAAATGTGTTACTCAACTTGATGATGAACATCACTAAGTGGCATATGAATTATTGTTTGAAGATTTATAATGCACTTCTTGAAGGAACAATTATAACTTAGAATCTTTGCACATGGAATCTTAGCCTCATTAGAAACATCCATGCCACTATAGGCTCTTTAATGATTATTTTATCTTTATTTAGCACCTTTTCTTTACCCATATTCATGATAGAGATTCTTCTTCACTGGACATATAGGATTTCTAGTCCATTAGGTTTGATTTGTCTCATGTTATCTATTGGAACAGAATTTAGACCTCTATGATGACTTGCTAAAAGGTTTATAGGCATATATTAAAGCTAAAAACCATATTTTGTTATGACCCATAGATTTAAAGTGAACCAACCATGCTGATTTATCTCTACTAGGTGACCATATCACCTTTTCATAAACACTTTTGTACTACCTTTGGAGTTTTGACTTGAAGAAACACTTTTAGAGGAAAAATAGTGTATTTTTGGGTTTTATAATGTATAGGGCCTTCCAAATCAACCTCCCTAATGGTCTTCACCTATTTATGTATTCAAACACCCTATTTTGAAGTTAAAACCCTATAAAAGTATAATATTAAATGCATCTATATAGGTGAAATTACAAACAAGTTACATGGTAAGGACCTTCTTGTGAGAATCATCTAAAATCAAATGTCTAAGACCAATGACTCTACAGTCACTAATCTTGGATGTCCAATTTTGGATGATTCTCACATGGTGTTAGAGCTTTGGATATCTTGTATTAAACATCATTATTTTTTATTGTTCATTATTAAAATTTAGAGATCTAGTGACTATAGAGAGAACACACACAACTGTTGAAGCTAGAAATAGAAGAGAGTATAACTACAATAGTGTAGTCAAAATGAGGTGGATATTGAATGAATTATAATGAATCAAATGTTATAGCTCTAATTCTCATAGCTTACACATCTCCTAACTAAGTATCACAATACACAAGGCTTACAATCACACTAAAAAAATGGCACAAGGGCCATGTAGATCAACAAGACTCACTGAATGCTTAAGCTAGTAATGGGTTAGAATGAGCAACCAAATCCTCCACAATACTCCGCACTACATGCCTTGGAGAAGAGGCCTATAAATAGGCTAACTGAGTGGGTGGGTAGGTATGTCAACATAATAACAACATAATGTTGACATACCTTAAGTAAGCTTAACAAGTAATCAGAATTAATTACTCTTGGGCTCATCACTCACCTAATAAAGACCTAATTAGCCTCCTAATCAAGTTAAAGTAAATAGGTGTAGTCAAAACCCATGCAAGGGTAAAAATATACACCAACACTTCTTGGAGAGTATATGTTCTTGAATTATTTATTAGGTCAATTAAATGCATTTAGAGTACTTGCAAGGCCAATATTCTCCATTTAGTCTCTTGAGAGGGTTTAAGAAGGGTTTAGGGGTGTTTAGGTTCTTAACAATAATTCATAAAGTTTTATCCCTTAACCTGAGAAAAAATACCACTTATTTGAAGTCCATAGACCTATTCAACATCATTAAACTCAATTGGCTCCCATTCATGTTGGCTATTGACTTCTAAGCAAAAGAAGATGGCCTTTTTTTACTATTAAGCCTATTTGAGGGCTCAAAAAGAGTGGTTTTGCATAATGGTGCATAAAGTTGTTTTATTATGGCCTTAGATACTTTTTTGGGGTCTATTAAACCCTATATGAGGTTTTATAATGTTTTGATCCATGAATTGACCCTTGAAACTCAGTACATCCTCCATAAGCTCATGGTTAGGGTTTGAGAACAAACCTATGTTAGTGACCCTAACAATAACTATTTGACCCTATCTTCCCCTTTCAAGGATTTTAAACCCTTTGGGATCCTCCATTAAGGCCTTATCCTCATTATCAAATTATTAATTCTTAAAATTTATCCTCAATAAGCAAACTTTATTCATCTTTTACATGCAGGTCTGTGGGTGCTCATTTAGGCCTTTTAGGCCTAACAAGGCTTATTAACCACTTTCTTGCTTCTATCCACTTTGAAAAAATATGAATATCATCTTATAATTTATAATTCAAGTTCATATATTGTATCTCAATCTCATCTACCTCAAGGTTTCAAACAACCACTCTCATTCTCTTCAATCTTCCTAAAAAAACATGTAGGTCTATTTTTTAGGCTCTTGGCTATAAGTTTGAGGTAGATCTATTATTTTTTGGCACTTTGGCACTTTTATGGTATTTTTAAGGTGTTAGAAAGTTTTTTAATGTTATTATTACCTTTATGTATGCCTCCCAACCTCATTCCACATCATACAATTGGCATGTTTCCTCATTTTTGTTTGTTACAGTCATGATTATAATCTCATCAAATTGAGTTGTCAAAACCAATCAAGCCTTCATGAGATGTTTATAATAGGATTAACCTTTGTTTCTTGACCCTTACCATATTTTTATATCCTCAAACAACCATCAAAAATAGGCTTATTTTGCTCTCTATCTGCTAATAGGCTGTATGCAATCCTTTAGGCCTAAAACCTTCATTTTATTATTGATTTTATTTCTTAATTGTTAATTTTATCCCATTATGGGATATCAGGAATAATGGAATAAGTTTATATATCTTTTCCTTTTTTGTGTGTATTCCCACTACCTTGAACACTAACCTAAGACCCTTAAGTTCACCTTTTGAGCTCACACAATCCCTTTAAAGGCACATAATCCATTAAAAGGTAGAGTGAATGAGGTTTGAACCTTCATGAATACTTTTCAAAAAATTAATAGGTCACTAGGTCATGAATTTAAGATGCCACATACACTCCCACTACAACTATTTGGTACCAATAGGGACTTATAGGTCCAAACACTCTCTTTAGACTAGGATTGAAGAAGGAATCTTGGACATCTGATCTTTAAATTATATATGAGATGATGTTTCTCCTTCAAGGGGCTTGGACAATGAATAAATATTCATATTTGGTAAGGATTATCTTCACCATGGTAGCTAGTAACACAGTCCAACCTATGCATGCAAATTTACCCATTCCCCTTGAGGTTCATGATTTTAATGATGTCTAGAGAGGTATAAATAGATCTTCATGGGATTTTATTAACCATTAATCATCTCACTTAATACATTGAAGGCATATAAAACACTTCATAGCTCTTATAACTAAATTGTCTTATTTAGACTAGCCAGAATAAGACTATTAGACATTACACAAAACATGAATATGAATAATCCTAAAATAATATGGTATTTCATGGGTATATAAGTTTTAAATATACCCTTTTCAATCATTATCATGCATTAATTTATATTCGTGACTCTACATTTGAAGAAAACTGACCCTAATGGGGTTTTAAATCCTTTTTTTACACATTAACTTCTTAATGATTGTTTATAAATTTAAGAAGAATAACAAGATAAAAAATTACAAAAAGTGGAAGGTAATTAGGGCCCCATCCTATGGCCAAGATATTTAGTTCCAACTTTCTCTTTATTTAGAGTACCATGCACAAATTAGTTGTCTATCTTGAGTTACCAAAAATACTGATGGAGAAATGGAGTGGCTTTTTGTATTGTTTGGCTCTACACCTCCACTTGTTTCATGGATTTGGGTCCTTTAATATCATGGGGATATATATAAGAGTTTTTAACTTTCAAACCATCAAAGACTCTCTTCAAAAGACCTCCAAAAACATGTTTTTCCAAGATTTTCCTTGTTCTACCCTTTGAAACTACTAAAGGTGGTAAACCAGGTGACTTTTCATTTTTTAGACTTATATGGACATAGAAGAGAGTGCTAAAACATTTAAAACTTATATTTCCCTATATCTCTTTCAACAACTCATCATTTTGATGTTGGAAATGATGAATGATAGTTACAAAAGGGATCCCAACATTAGAAATCAGTTATATAAGACCTTTGGAGGATGTGTATAGATAAGTGCAAGTATGATGTCATTATCAAGGTGTTAACTGACTTTAAAATACATTTATTACATGATATAACCTTCATATTTTCCTATGACTAAAAAGTGTCATCTTTAACATTGGAAAGCACAATGAGACAAGTATTAAAATACATTAATCTTGTCAAAATACCTAAAACTCTCTAAATTGATTTAAAAACAATGTAATCAACTTACTAGTTTGGCTTTTTTGACCAATTTATTTAGCATTGGGCCATGGTTGTCTTGGAAACATCACCACCTTACCTTCTTAATCATGATTCCACATTTAATTGATTTCATACTTAAACTTAAATTTGTCAAACTTATCTTAAATAATGATAAACACATAATGTAGACCATTAAGAATGATCTTTTGATGACAAGACAACATGACTTGACTCAGCTACCAACTAGACCATCGTAAATGACCTTTTAGATGATAATAAAGACATGTTATCTATCATCCTAGATTATTAATGAATAATACAAGACATTCACAATGGCTATCAACAAAGTTAAGATCAAGTACATCAAAGTTTTGAATAATCCTCATTCATGGTAGCCAAATTTCAACTAACATATTTGGTGACCTCCTAGGATTGCATGCATGCTATGAATTTTATACCAATTTCTTAGTTCATCCATTGGGATATGGAGTCATCTCAAATCAACACACACCTTATTGATGTTAGGATCTTACAATACAATTGATTACTCTTGTGTAAGCAACTAAACACGGAATTAAACCAAAATAATAAGTAACTAGAAATCAGAATCAGCAAAGAATAAGAGATACAAGAAACAATGAAAACTTATATTAAACTCTTCCAAAAGGAAATACAATTGAATAAATCTCTCTTTCTTCCACAACTCTCAGATGTAAAGATCTCTTTCCCTCAAAAGTTATCTCTCTTTTCAATTACAAACACAATTCAGCTACTTGAATTGATTCACCCTTTTTCTCATCCATACAAGCTATGAAGATCTATCCCTATGATATAGAATTAGGGATCATGAGCTATGAATTCTCCACCATTAGATACACCTCTTAATCAAAGGTTCAAATCAGTCCAACCAAAAATAGAAATGCAAACTCAATACTAACAGTTAAACTTATCATGCAAATAATTTGTTCTCTCCTCAAAAATAGACTTCTAGAATGCACAGGTGATCGACGTCGGTCCCTGTTTGCCTGCATATGATCAACGTCAGCTGATCCATAACTGACATTGGTAGCCTCTAGTCGAATCCTGACCAATGTCGGTGACTGTGTAGTCTAACAACCTCTACATTTGCTCATCTGGTGTAGCTTTTAGCTCCATAACTCAATAATCTCCCACTTGGAGATAAAAAGTTGCACATGTACCTGTACAGCAACATCCTCTAGCTTGTTTCTCCATCTTCAAGTTCAATCTTGAAGACCAACAAAAGTTGAATGAAGATTCAACTTCTCCTTTGTTACCAGCTTTGTTAACATATCAACAGGGTTCTTATCCGTATGGATCTTTTCCAGCTTCAACTCACCATCCTCCATTACCTGTCTAATGAAGTGATACCTAAGCTGTATATGTTTGGTTCTTGAATGAAAGGCTGAATTATTTGCCAAATAAATTGCACTTTGAATATCACTGTATAATATGCAACTCTCTTGCTCCTTTCCAAACTCTTCCATGAATCGAGTCATCCATATCATTTCCTTGCTAGCCTCTGTGACTGCAATGTATTCTGCCTCTGTAGTAGACAAGGCAACAACCTTCTACAACTTTGAAATCTAGCTAACCGTTGTTCCACCAATAGTGAACACATAACCTGTGGTGCTTCTCCTACCATCCAAGTCACCTGCCATATCTGAATCTACATATCTATGTAGAGAAGTGTTTGACCCTCCATAGCATAAATGCCTACTGTTGGTCCCTCTCAGATATCTGAGAATCCACTGAACTAATTTCCAGTGTTCCTTTCCTGGATTGGCCATAAACTTACTGACAACTCCCACTGCTTGGGAAATATTAGGTCTAGTACATACCATTGCATACATCAAGCTCCCAACTACTAAAGCATATGGAACTCTACTCATGTACTCAACCTCATCATGTGATTTAGGACACTACTCTTTACTCAACTTGAAGTGTCCAGCCATAGGTGTGCTTACCGATTTTGCATCCTGCATATTGAACCTCTCCAACACCTTGTTCACATAATCCTCTTGAGACAAAATCAAACTATGATTTTTCCTGTCTCTCATAATACTCATGCCAAGGATTTTCTTTGCTGCTCCTAAATCCTTCATGGCAAATGTATGAGCTAATTTTACCTTAAGCTCAGTAATATCTTGCATGTGTGAACCTGCAACAAGCATATCATCTACATACAGTAACAAGACAATATATCTACCATTATCCAATCTCTTAAAATAAACACAATGGTTAGATTGACATCTAATAAAACCATGCTCAGTCATAAACCTGTCAAACCTCAAATACCATTGTCTAGGAGCTTGCTTAAGACCATATAAGCTTTTCTTCAACCTGCACACAAGCTTCTCCTTACCTTTGACCTCAAAACCTTCTGGTTGATCCATATATATTTCTTCATCCAAATCTCCATGAAGAAACGTTGTCTTAACATCAAGCTACTCAAGATGCAAATCCTCAATAACAACTAAAGACAATATAGTCCGAATAGAAGTCATCTTTACTACAGGGGAAAAAATTTCACCAAAATCAATACCTGGTTTTTATGCAAATCCCTTTACTACCAACCTGGCCTTATATCTCATTTGTCCATTCTCACCTTCCTTTAACCTATAAACCCATTTGTTTTTTAGTGCTTTCTTACCGGCTGGCAACTCAACCAAATCCCACGTTTGGTTCTCTTTCAAGGAATCAATTTCCTCTTTCATGCCAAGCTCCCACTGTTTCTTGGATTCTACCTGCATTGCCTCATCAAAAAATTTTGGTTCTCCACCATCCATGACCAACAAGTAGTACAATGAAGGGAAATAATGAATTGGAGGTTTACTTACCCTTTCTGACCTCCTCATGGGCGTTTGAGACTCATTTTTAGCTTGTTGTCCACCCAAATTCTCTGTCAGTTACCGATCTCGATCATCTTGTGGCCTATACCTGACCGACATCAGTTCCACCTAACTAACATTGGTTACTGTCTAACCAATGTCAGTCACTATCTGATCGATGTTAGTTCCTGTATGACCGATGTCAGCTCCTACCTGATCGATGTTGGTGTCTATGTTTTCCTGTGTGTGAAAATTCTTACCTGCGAGCTCATTTTGGATCATCACCTCATCCAAATCAACATTGCTCTACTCAGTATTATTCAGCTTCTTGAGCTAATCACTGTACATCACCTTTTCATTGAAAACAACATCATGGCTTTTAATTATTTTGTTAGTTCCTAGATTCCACAACTAGAATTTGAAATCTCCAGAGCCATAACCAATAAAAGTACACCTCATAGATTTAGCATCTAACTTCTTTCTATTTTCTTTATCAACGTGCACAAAAGCTTCAAAATAAAAAACTCTGAGAAATGAAAGATCTACCATTTTACCTGTCCATGCCTCTTTTGGATTTCCACCATCCAGAGCAGTAGAGGGTCCTCTATTAATCAGGTAAACTACAGTGTCTACAGCGTCTACCCAAAACTATAAGGGCAATCCAGCATGCAACCTCATACTCTGTGCATGCTCCATTATTGTTCTATTCATCCTTTCAACAACTCCATTTTGCTGAGGTGTCCTTGGAACTATCCTTTCCCTGTGTATTCCACTCATAGAATAGTAACTTTTGAATTTATTACTGCAGTACTCACCACCATTGTCAGATCTAAGGCACTTCAATATCAAACCTATTTCATTCTCAACCAAATCTTTCCATTTTTTAAATGTGTCAAAAACATCAAATTTCTTCTTTATGCAATAAACCCATACCTTTCTTGTAGCATCATCAATAAAAGTAACATATTATTGTGATCCTCTAATAGAAGCTACCTGAGCTGGTCCCCACACGTCTGTGTGAACAAGCTCCAACTTGTGCTTCTTCCTTGTTGACCCAGTTTTGAGAAATCTCACTCTCTTCTATTTTCCAAAAATATAATGCTCACAAAAATCTAGATCTATGCTTTTCAAATATGAAAGCTTACCTTTTGACTTAAGAACAGTCATTCCCTTCTCACTCATGTGGCCAAGCCTACAGTGCCACAACTTTGCATCCACATCTGAAGTAGATAATACAAAAGGAGAATAATCAGTAATACAATTACATAAATAGAGAGTACATACTCTCTTACCTCTGGCTAATACAAGTGCACCCTTGGAAACTTTCCAAGATTCAGCTGTGAGAGTTACTGTGCAACCCTCATCACCCAACTTTCCTGTAAAAATTAGATTCTTCTTCAGGATGGGTACATGCATGACATCCTTTAACACCCATGTGTTTCCATTCTGCAATTTCAACTGCACTTTTTCTTTGCCAACAATTTTACAAAGCTCATCATCCCCTAAATAAACTTTTCCAAAATCTCCCTGGACATAATCATTAAAAAATTCTCTATTTGGGGTTGCATGGAAAGAGGCACCAGAATCTACAACCCAAAATTATATTCTATTATCCAAATAAAGTGTAAAAGCATCTTGTGCAACAATACCTGTAACTTTTGCTTCTTCATTACCTTCATGTTGATTTTCTTCTTTAACCTTAAACCAGCAATCCTTCTTTGCATGCCCTATCTTTCCACAATTCCAGCAGGTTATTTTTCTTCCATTTTTGGATTTGGATCTACTTCTCATCTTTGACTTTGACCTTCATCTCCCTTGTTTTCCTTTATTTCTTTTCATTCCCCTACTTTCAATACTTAAAGCATTACCTGATGTTTCCCCTATGCTTTTCTTACGAGTTTCTTCATTCAAGATTACACTAACAACATCATCTACTTTCAAGATATTTGTAGCAGATGCAGTATTACTAACTGCCATTACCAAACTATGCCAACTTTTAGGTAAAGAGCATAATATTAAGAGAGCTTTAATTTCATCATCAAAAACTATTTTGACTAAATTTAACTGATTTACTATTGCATGGAAATCATTAAGATGATTAGATACAGTTCCACCTTCCTGCATTTGCAAATTAAATAATTGCTTCATAAGATATACCTTATTCAAAGCTGAGGGCTTTTCATATAAATTTTCCAAAGTATCCATTAACTCTAATATTATCTTTGCCTATGATAAGTTAGAAATCACAGAAGATGTCAGGCTCAACCTTATAGATCCAAGAGCCTTTCTATCAAGAACATTCCATTCTTCATCTTGCATATTTGTGGGCTTGCTTGAAACCCCACCCAACGATAAGTACAGATCTTTTTGGTACAAATAATCTTCTATCTGTATCCTCCATAATTGATAATTCTTGTCGTTAAACTTCTCCATTCTTAGCTTACTTTCTTCTACCATTGCTTTACTCCCACTCAATCAGAAACCCCTGTGAGTGAACCTGTAATCAACAAACACTAACCCGCTCTATACCAGTTGTTAGTGAACCAAGCTCTGATACCACTTGTTAGGATCTTACAGTACAATTGATTACTCTTGTGTAAGCAACTAAACACAGAATTAAACCAAAATAATGAGTAACTAGAAATCAGAATCAGCAAAGAATAAGAGATATAAGAAATAATGAAAACTTGTATTAAACTCTTCTAGAAGGAAATACAATTGAATAAATCTCTCTTAATGAAATACAATTGAAGAAATCTCTCTTTCTTCCACACCTCTTAGATGTACAGATCTCTTTCCCTCAAGAGTTCTCTCTCTCTTCAATTACAAACACAATTCAGCTACTTGAATTGATTCACCCTTTTTCTCATCCATACAAGCTATGAAGATCTATCCCTATTATATAGAATTAGGGATCATGAGCTATGTATTCTCCACCGTTAGATACACCTCTTAATCAAAGGTTCAAATCAGTCCTGCCAAAAATAGAAATGTGAACTCAATACTAACAGTTAAACTTATCATGCAAACAATCTGTTCTCTCCTCAAAAATAGACTTCTAGAATGCACAGGTGACTGACATCGGTCCCTGTCTACCTGCATATGACAGACATCGACCGATCCATAACCAACATTGGCAGCCTCTGGTCGACTCCTGACCAATGTCGATGATTGTGTAGTCCAGTAACCTCTACATTTGCTCATCTGGTGTAGCTTTTAGCTCCACAACTCAACAATTGAACCTTGAGAACTTGACTACAAACCTCTAGAAATAATTAGAATAGTTGATTACCTCTAAAACACACAAAAATAAGAAATAAGGAGAACACCCAAAAAAATAATAACACAATTGTGATATAAAGCATTGATGGGAAAGATAAGACAATAAGAAACTAATCTATACTATACTAACCTACTCTAACACCTAAACATATCCCTAAACAAAATTGTTAACTAGTAGTGCAAAGTAGCTACCTTTCTTCACCAAGCTCATGTGACTAGTAAACCTAATGGTGACCATGAGAGAATGGAAAAGAGTCAACTTTATGTTTATCTTGACATCCTCTTCCTATTCAAAATTAACCTTACACCTCCTCCACCTTGTTTTAAGCATAAGTGATTAGGGTTATATGCTTGAACTGACCTTGAACATGTTTAGGCTCTTCTCTATGTTCTGAAATGAACATGATAGGCAATGTTTCTTCCTTGTTATCCTTGAAATAGTATATATAGATGATATAGAATACTCTTTTGGTAGTATGTAAATCACCAATATTCTCTTCATAACCAAATTATACCTCTTGACAATTCGATTGATCAAACTAAATAAAATGAGATGGAGCTTGTGGCATACTTGTAGAAATGGCTTCAAGAGGAAAAATATATTGCTTCTTGAGATTTTGAGGCCAATGAGGGTTTATTTCATCTTCCAAGAGTGAACTAAAGTCTAAAAACTAATTTATATGTTGGTATCCCATCTTGAAGACACTAAGTCGTCATTAAGTGGAATTACCTCTTGAAATGTTAGAATTGGAGAACTAATTATTTCTTACATGTTGACTTGCTTACCAAAGTTGCCTTACTCTGTCTTTTCCAGCCTATACTCTCCTTGTAGAATATTGAAACTTTATTTAGTTACCTCAAACAAGTCTTCAAAATTCTTTTCATTATATTGAAAATCAATTAGGTCCCCTTGTGTGATGAGTCCAGAATATGACTCATTTTTACCATCAGTTTCCTTCATTTTCCCTCAATTACCTCTCCTATAGATTGAACATTTCAAGGATCTTAGGATTGTATTTAATCCTAATGTATGAAATAGATGATTTATCTTTATTGGTGTAACTAAAGCTTAAGTTACTAATTATGTCACTTTATTTTAACTCTTTACATGTTTAGTTTCCCAATTTTGTACATATACAAATAATACAATAGTCTATAGAGAATAAAGACCTTTTTGATGATCATCTAACACAACCCATATGAAGTATTTTGATATGTGTTAAGTTAAAAACTCATCTAACACATTACCATCTCATCCATTCTACTCCATATTCAACTAAAGACTTGACTAGTAGCCACAGACTCACCTAGTATATAGTTATAGACTCACACAATAGCTAAAAACTCATTCAAATTGTATTTAACCCTTCAATAAAACATTATATCATCCTTATTATCTTGGTGTATTTTCTATGGACTTCCTTAGAATCAAAGATCCCTAAAGTATGACACTATGGACTCTGCCATACTTTCACAAAGTTATGGACTCTACTAGAGTTGTTAGGGACTCTCCCAGTCTGGATCCTAAACTTGCAGCATTGAATATCCATACTTTCCATTTTTTTCAAAATATTTGAAGATCATTTTGGTCAATTTTTATTTATATTATTACTATAAATAATAATCTATAAATATATTTATTATATTTTAATCATTGTATATATATCAACATTATTTTATAGACAATCAACCCAGTACATCTAAAAAGGTATTCTTAGTGGATTTTAGAATGGGTGGTTATTCTTGTTATAACCATGAATCACCTATTTTTAAGATCCATTAGAATCAGAATATATTTTTTGATAAAAGAATATTAGTTACCAAGATCTAGGGATCTCAAGTTGTAACATTATATATAGGCAAATCTCTATGTCTTAGAAGATAATTGAATTATTAAATTGTTCATTTGATCTATAAAATATAAATGCAACTATATTTGTGTATTTTTTTCTTTGATAAATTAATGAAAATATATACAATTTATAAGTATTGAGTTTCTTTATATTCATATTCCTAAGGTGTGTGAGGACCCACTCTCCTTAGGAATCAAGAATGTGTTTTGTACCATATTTTATATTTTTAATATGTTTATATTTTTAGTAATTAAAATTATATTTAAATCTCATAACCTATAAGAAATTATCTTTAAGTTCTGAGATTAGATTTAGTTCTACAAAGTAGTGTGTTTTATTTTTATCAGTGTGTTTATCTTTCAGTAGTGTGTTTATCTTTTAGCATTGTGTTTATTTTTAGTAGTGTACTTATGTTTTGAACAATGTGTTTCATTTCAATAAACTAGATTTATTTCATTTCTAGCACAAAGTGTTTCAATTATGTATATGTGCTTCCTTATTTCATAATCAAGTCCTTTTATATTAGACTAGATTAGTATAAAACACTTAGAATATCAAACACCCCCCAAACCATTCATGTATCCTACCACCATAAACCTTATTATAGATAAATTTGGATGTTGTCCCTAGTTTGAATGACATCAACAAAAATGTTGATTAAATGAAGGGATATATGACACCCATAATTTTTGGCACCATTTTCAAGGACAATTAGGTGTTATTAAGGTAACCCTTATTGGTCTATAGTAAAATAACAAAAACATTAAAAAAACCAAATAAAAAACAAATTATTTAGATTTATGAATTGATCTAGAGACACTAAAGGATGGTTCATCTTCAATGATCATGAATTAAGAACAGAGGAGGAAAGAATAAAATATTTGATTGAGATATCTAAGAGTGTGAAAAAAATAATTGAATCATACTTAGATAATCCTTTTGATTTATCCCCAAAATTAGGGTCATCCTCACAAATAAACCTTGTAGGAAGAATCACATTTGGGAGATATTCTCCTATAGAAAGAATTAACCATGAGGATCCTTTGTATAGAACAATAGTTCTTGGACCTAAATCTCTATAAGATCAAGAGGAAGGAATAAATTGGATCTCTAACACAAGTTGAGAAGAAGAAACAAAAACCATGGTTGATAATCAAGGAAATGTGGAAAATCTTGAAGAAAATAGGATGTAACCAGATAGAACCTTTTTCTTTGCTATAGCCATAGATCTAACAGATCAAACCTCTATAATGAATATTTCACCTTCAAATTTGTCCACTTTTAGGGGAAAATACTCAAAATATATAGATCAATTCCTATTTGAGTTTAAAGTGTTCTGCCAAACCTATGATTATACAAATGATAACCAGAAACCTAAATTGTTCCCTTCTACACTTAAGGAGGCATCCATGAAATTATTAATGGGCCTTCCAAGTACCTCTAGTGATACATGGAGAGACATGGAAACCATATTTATTGATAATTATCAAGATTATTTTAGAGTAAGGGATAGGAAATAAGACTTCTTTAAAATAAAATAGAATGAGAATGAAACTTTAGCAGATTATCTAGATAGGTTGACATTTGATCATAAATATAGTGGTTATCCACTTATATCAAAAGAATTAAGATGATTTTCCTTAATGGAATGGATGATGAATATAGAGATTCTCTTAACTTTATGGGTAGAGGAGACATTGTAAAATTGACATTTGACCAAACCTCATACTTGTGTACCAACTACTCTAGGACAAAACCAAGCATCAAGAAAGGAAAATTAGGTAATCCCAATGAAGTTAGTCAATTGATGGAGGAGTTTGACAATTTAAAAACTAAAATTTTGGTCTATTTTAACACATTATATTTCATTCAATCAAAAGATAATTTTACCATAGAACCCTTAGCCATATACTATCCACAATGTAAATTAAAACATGCTCTCAAAGAGTGTCCTTAGGATAAATCAAATATGTATGATATGTGATAGTAAAGACCATGACATAAACCATTGCACTCATCTCCCTATTTTAAAAATTAAATTAAAATATAATATACAACTCATATAAGACTTG
Source organism: Torreya grandis (assembly GCA_037957365.1). NCBI lineage: Eukaryota > Viridiplantae > Streptophyta > Pinopsida > Cupressales > Taxaceae > Torreya > Torreya grandis. Next base: position 2,448,916 of record JARHVA010000515.1, read on the forward strand.
AATTACATTAATAATAAATTCCATTTTCACAAAACCAAAACTAAGGTCAGTTTGGTCCAAGGAATCTAATTAATCCATGGATGACAACTTGGATTAATCAAACACATCAACCTATGTGGAGATAAGTACATCCACTATGGACTAATAAATAATATATGATGCCTCAAGAACCATGAATTCCCCAAACATAGTCATAACCATGGGGAAGTACATAGTGGATTATCAATCCACATTTTAAACCCATATAAGGTTTCCACCATAACAAGCTTTGATGGTACCTACTATCTCTCAACCTATAAGATAGTTTAATCAACCATAATTACCTACTTAATTATTGGTTAACCCTAATAATAAAATATTATCCCTTAAGTATGTAAATGAACAAGGAAAACTATTAATGTAGAATCTATTAAATTTACAAACATTCAGCTTATATTAGGTAGAATGATTCAAGAACCTCCTATCACCATATAAGAACTGCCCAATGAAAAATTAAAAATAGAACCACCTCAACCCACAGATAGAAAATTAGAATCAGATAAATATATAGAGAAAATAGAGGAACATGTTACTTATCCTCTACCTATTACTTTTCCTAAGAGACTGAAATAAGTTGAGAATAAGCAAGAATCTAATTTGATTCAGGAACTGAGAAAAAAGAACATTGAGAAACCCTTATTACAATCTATCAAAGATATTCCAGAATTAAATAAATTCATTAAAAAAATTTGTGTCAAGACACCTGGGAGAAAGAAAAAATACCCAAAAACCATACATGTAGATGGTAAACTAGTTGATCTTTTAACTGTAAAATTACTTCTACCCAAATATGTAGACCCACGTAGTCTAGTCATTACAATAACCATAGGGAGAAAATATATACCCAAATTTTTGGTAGATTTAGATGTAATAATTTATGTAATGACAACTAATACTCTATATAAATTGTCCCTCATGGGAATTTAACCTACCTCCACAATTCTCCAAATGGTTGATCAATCAGTTGCTAAACTAGAAATCACTATAGAAGATGTTGATGTAATAATTGAATCAGGGGGTATCTAGTAGATTTTATGGTGCTACAACCCAAAAATAAGAAATTAGGGTACCCCCTCATTTTAGGAAGACCCTAGTTGATTAGTATAGCAACACTAATATATTTTAGATCAGGGGATATGACTATTTCAAATGATCTAAAAATAATGAATATCTTTATACCCCCTACAAAACCCTTAATGGACTAGACTAAAAAGTTATGGGTAAAAGAACAAGAAAGACACAAGAACATTATTTCATCCCTAATAATGATAATTGTACAAGAACATATGGACTAATTAACTAATGAGTTAGCATAAAATTTAGAAGAAGCCACTAGCCTTAATATTCTAGCTACAAACTCTACTAGTCTATTAGATACATACTCTATCAATCCATCTACTATGAACTCTGCTAGTCCATCAACTATAGAGTTAACCAGAATAGTTGCTAAGGACTCATTATTTGAGCATAATTCTCATTTTTATTATTCAACATATGAACACAGACCATTGCAAGAAATTTTTTGGAATTGGGCAAGAGAAAAACCAACTAATTTTCTAACTACATTTCATTGTCCATTAGCTAGAATCATTCCTTCAGGAGATGGATTTGTAAAAAAATTTGCATTTCATATGTTATTACCCCATCCATGACTTCTTAACTCCCTAATTAGTGAATTCAAACAAGTAGAGTCTATCCTTCTCGACACCAAACAAGTTATGGTATTACCAAGAAAAATGTTGAACATAAATAATTGGTTAACCCATGATGAATAAGTAAAAGTTTTTGATGTCCTAAAAAACATACCAAAGCCTTTAATTGGAATTATAAATACATGAGAGGAATTCATCCTAGTGTTTTTACTCATCACATTTACATAAGTTAAAACAAACTAGTTAGATAGCCATAAAGATGGATAAACCTAGCTTTAAGGGATATAGTAAAGATTGAGATTGAGAAATTATTGGATGAAAATTTCATTTATCCCATCTCAGATATCTAATGGGTTTCTCCACTAGTAATTATACCTAGTAAAAATGGGGAATTGAGAGTGTGTGTATATTACCAAGAGATAAACAAATCAACTATGAGATATTATTTCCCTCTTCCTTTTATTGATCAGGTGCTTGATAATTTGTTTGGAAAAAATACTTTTCTTTCCTAGATAGATTTAGTGGATTTAATCATAACAATGGCAACTGAGGATCAAAACAAAACTAATTTCACTTATCTATGGGGAATGTTTACCTATAGAGTCTTACCATTTGGCCTTTGTAACATTCCAACTACTTTTAAATGAGAAGTTGTATCCATATTTTTTGATATGACTAATGAATATGTAGAATTTTACATGGATGACTTCACTACTCATGGAGATACCCTTGATGAAGCCTTACATAATCTAGACAAGGTCCGAACTAGATGTAAAGAACACTAACTATCAATAAGTCATGATAAATGCCTAATGATGATGGATCAAGGCATAGTACTAAGACACGACTTCTCTACTAAAGGAAATCAAGTGGATCTTAAAAAAATTGAAGTAATCTCCAACCTGCTTGCCCCTCAGAACTAATTTGATATTAAAATATTTTTAGGTTACGTTATTTATTATAGACATTTTATAGAGGATTTCAACAAATATATTGTTCCTATGCTTATTTTGTTAGCAAAGGATAATGAATTTGTGTGGAGTGATAACTGTTAGAAATCTATTGAAACCATTAAATAAAAATTGAGTTGTGCACCATTGTTGAGAGGACCCAATTGGGAAAAACCTCTTCACATCTACGCTTATGCTTCTAATTATGTAATGGGGGAAATCCTAGGACAAAAGGATGAAAATGACCATATGTATGTTATTTATTACATCAATAAAAATATCATACCTACTGAAATAAATTATACAACCAAAAAAATAAATTATTTGTTGTGATTTATGTCATCAATAAATTTAGACACTATATTATTGGCTATAAGGTCTTAATATACAAAGAAAATTTGACCATAATGTATCTCATGAATAAACTTATAGTAGAGGGAAGAATCATAAGGTGGTTATTAATTTTTTAGTAATTTGATATAACCATTAATGATAAACCATGTAAGTTTAATATGGTTGCATAATTTTTGTCTAGAATAAACATTGAAAGTGATGAGAAATTAGTTGAAGATATCTTTCCAAATGAATAATTATTTGTTATTCTAGCAGAATCACCCTAATTTGCTGATATAAACAACTATTTGGCCATAAGAAAGTTTACTTATCATTTCACTTGTAAAGAAATGAAATGTTTAATCAAAGAAAAATATTCTTTCAAGTGGATTAATGGCATGATATTTAAATATGGACTTTATCATGTTTTTCACATGTGTGTAGAAGATAATAAAACTTATGACATCATTAGAGCTTGTCATGATGAACCAGGTGGATTTCATTATTCAACAAAGAGAACCATGCATAAAATCCTAATAGAAGGATATTATTATCCATCACTTCATATGTAATTATAATTACATTAGGAAATGTGGTCCATGTAAAAGGATGGGACAACCTACACTATCATTATAAATTCCTCTTCATCCCCAAGTAGTGTTATAACCACTTGATAAGTGGGGAATAGACTTTGTTATCCCTATAGATACTCCATTCCAAGGTAAGGAATACCTCCTAGTATATATAGAATATGTAATTAAGTGTGTTGAGGTCCAAGCTTTGTTTTTTTCTAGATAATAAGTGGTAGAAGATTTCATGTATTTCAAGATCATGAAAATGTTTGGTGTACCTAGAGAGAGAGTATTAAATCAAGTACCATAATTTATGTTTAATATGATTAATCATTTCATGAAAGTCTTCCAAATCAACCATATGATATCCCCCCTTGCCATCCATAGTCCAATGGTCAAGTATAAGTTACCAATAGGGTCTAGAGAACATTCTAACCAAGATAGTCAGCACAAACATAAAATATTAGGTAACTCAAGTACCACAATTAGTATGGTCCTACAACACTATTTGAAAGACAACCACTAAATTTTCACCTTATGATTTAGTGTATAGAAAGAAACCTTTACTCTCCACTGAGTTTGAATTGCAAATGTTGAAAACAATAATGGAAGTAGGCATTGATTTGAATAAGGCACAATAAGATAGGATCTTCTAACTAAATGAGATTGATGAGATAAGTACAAAATCTTTACAATAAACAAAAATGATGTAACACCAAATAAAAATGTGTCATGATTCCCACATCAAAGAGAAAGCTGAGAATAAGATGGCTCGGTCCATACCAAATAGAAAAAGTCTTTGAGAATAGATAAATATAACTACTACCTATATATAGGAATCATAGGACTTTTTTGGTAAATGTGCATAGACTCAAACTATATAAGAAGTCTATTAACAAGGAGGTATTTGTTCAAAACATCAAAAATGGAGTTATTTTCATGGAAGAAGTTGGTTCTTCCATGAGAGCAACTCCTTGATGGTATAAACTACAAAAAGAAGAAGGGGACCACTCTTTGGTTTCCTTCTTCTATATATATATATATATATATATATATATATATATATATATATATATATATATATATATATATATATATATATATATATATATATATATATATATATATATATATATATATATATATACATATACATATATATACATATACATATACATATACATACATATACATATACATATATATACATATACATATATATACATATACATATATATATATATATATATATATATATATATATATATACATACATATATACATATACATATATATATATATATATGTATGTATGTATGTATATACATAAATATATATACATATATGTGTATGTATGTATATATATATATATATATATATATATATATATATATATATATATATATATATATACATATATATATATATATATCTATATACATATATATATATATGTGTGTGTGTGTGTGTGTGTGTGTGTGTGTGTATGTATATGTATATGTATATGTATATGTATATATGTGTGTGTGTGTGTGTGTGTGTGTGTGTGTGTGTGTGTGTGTGTGTGTGTGTGTGTGTATGTATATGTGTGTGTGTGTGTGTGTGTGTGTGTGTGTGTGTGTGTGTGTGTGTGTGTGTGCGCGTGTGTGTGTGTGTGTATGTGTGTGTCTATATATATATATATATATGTATGTATATATATATATGTATATATATATGTGTGTGTGTGTGTGTGTGTGTGTGTGTGTGTGTGTGTGTGTGTGTGTGTGTATAATTCCATGAGAACAACTCCTAGATGGTATAAACTACAAAAAGAAGGGGACCACTCCTTGGTCTCCTTATTCTAATATATATATATATATATATATATATATATATATATATATATATATATATATAATAATGATGAAAACAAAAAGAGAGAAAAAAATCAATAGTGAAAATAATTTTAGGATGATATTGACAATGTTGATAAGAAAACCAACTTGCTAGTTAATCATTCATTAAAGAAAGAGCTTTGACATGAAAACTAGTAATGATTGGTTAAGGGAAAAATAAAAAATATATAAAACTAGAAAATAACAAAATTAGATCAATTTTTGATCAATTTGTTCAAAGCAATAATCTCATTGTTGTGTTCATTTGTACACATTTCCTAAAGACTAATTCATGCATCTGATCTCAATTTAGAATTAGTGGTAGGAAAACAATAAAGACTATGAGTATGACTAGGTAAGTTGAGTATTTTAATTATTCACATTAGGTTAGTATAAGTTATTTTAGTTCATAAATATTTACCATGAGGAGGTGGTTTGAGTAACTTCAACCCAAGGACATCCCACAAACCATTAAAATAATATTCATGACAATAACACTTGGTGATGTGGAAAAGTAATGAGCAAAAAGACAAACAAGATAGAAAGTGTCATATCAAATTTATCCACATGCATGAACCATCTACCAACCTAGTCTGTATCACTTGAAATAATGATGACATGGGAGTTGACGCACATGTATAATAAGTGTGGGAGTATATCAAATCTTTTTCAAGTTAGTTTCATTAAATTCCTCTATGTCATATCATCATTACTCCAAATTACATCAATATTTGATAAGATAATATTCATAACTAGATCATTTTTACTTTTTTCATCTTCACTATAGGTTATCTTTCCACTACCACTTCTATTTTCACATGCTAGACTAACTCCTACCTCCAGAGAATTGATACAGCCATTATGGGATAGAAATAGAGGTTTGGACCTGACATCGTAGATGGGTTAATGAAAGATGACATATCTTCAATGGTCTTTGTGTAAGTTTGATGGATCTATTTTTTGCAAAAATTCTAGGGATATGATGAAAATTTATCAAATAATTTATTACACAATTGAAAGAATACTCAACTATGGTTCAAGATATCAAATTTCTAATTTTTGGTAGAATGATTAGTGAAATCTCAAGGATCACTAAAGAAGGTAAGAGATTACTAGGAAAAACTCCATTTTTTATTTGATTACATAATTTAGTGGCAATGAAAAATTATCTATATCATGCATACATTATTACTAATGAAAGGCCAAAGGAATTAGCAGGGGAACCCTATCAGAACCTTAGAGGTTTGTTACTTTTTGGATCATGAAATAATTTAAGTGTGAAGGATAATGTAGTGTTCTAGGATGTGAATCCATGAGGATCATCCTTCACCTCAAATACATACAATAATATACCCAATATAAAATCAACCTACCATTATATTTATATAGAGCCATTCAGATTTTGGCTACCAACAAGTGAGCTCCAACTTACCACCATGGCCTCATTCACTTGATTATACAACATCATTTTCTAAAACAAATTCAAGCAACATGGAAAAACTTTTGGAAAGATTAGACCAGTTATCCTTCAACATGCCCTCTAAATGCCTCTAAATAAACACCAAAAACAAAATCAAAGGCTTCCTCTTCTAGGGTTAGGGTTACATCCATTGAAAGGAGATAGACCAGATCGCAAGCCACACCTATGGTTGAATAGAGTTCTCATTATGTTCTAGTTAAGAGGAAATTAAGACCCAAGGCTTCATATTCTAACTTGACCCTTGAGACTAAAGACATTCCTTCAAAAATCACAACATAGGCACCTAAAACATCTGGTGCTCCATAATCAAAATTAAATAAGGGTATTCCTTTGGTAGAACCCAGTTCTCATTTGTAGACTAAAAAGAGACAAATAAAGTTTATAATAACATATGATGGTGAGGATACAAAGGAAGATTCAACCCTTTATAGCCTATGATAATAACCTATGTTTTCTTTACCAACAATAATAGACATAATATCATTATAGGAAGAGCCAATCACCACATCAATTCTTGAATCAGTAGAAGAAGTTCCTATTGAGCAAGACATTAAAGAAGAAAACTTAAAAATAGAATAAATTATAGTTCAAGAAGTATAAACCTCTCCATCCTTTCCAAATCATAACACTAGACTTGTACTAGATAATAGAAATGTCCTTGTGCTCTTTAAAGAAGAGAAATGTTCCAGTACTATAGAAGATCTAGAATTGTAGCTCACTCTTACACTATCTAAAGCTGAGGCCATCATAAGATAACAAGTTGCAGATATTTATGACCTCCTGGCCCAATTAAAATGTAATTAACTTATTAATTATTATTTAACTCAAGGTTTAGACAGTTCTAAGAATAAGGCTCTTGATCATATAAATGCAATTAATATGCTTGAGGAAAAAGTCACTCAATCTAATGAGGAGATGGAAGAATCTTGGATATACATCACTGAGTCTGAAGAATAAAATTTATCTCTAAAACATCAACTTTATAACTCCTAACAACAAACCTTGATCCTCTAAAAATAACTTTCTAAGCAAGCTTCATTTGCCTCCAAACCTTTAGTTAACTAGGCCTGCCAAACCATTGTTTCTCATTATAATTATTTAGGCAAATGGAATCAATTATGTTTGGAGTTAAAATAACTCAAGAAACAAAATAGGACTTTAAAAAAATAAAAACAAATATTGAAGGAATATTTAGAGAAGGAAAAACAAGATATCTAAAAATTTGAAGTCAATCTCCAAGATGATTTTCAAATAGGGGAACATCTTTTGGCCTGTAGATCTCCTTCCCCTTCCTACAATCTATATTTATATGAACAATTATATAGGTGTTAGTTACTTAGAATATCATGTGATCTACCCTATAAAATTGGGGACCCCCCTATGTTTTTTAACATATTTTAGGATTTTATCCTAGAGCATCAAGATTTATTATGTGAATTCTAATTATGGAATATGATATTAGGGGATTACAATAAATTCATGCTCAATTTATATGTGGGAGAAATTTAGTTTAGATGCCCTCTTTACCTATAAAAATAAATTAGCATGAAAATTAAAGCATGATGAATATGTATAAAAATCAAAGACCATAGGACTATGCATCAGACCTACTTTTGATAGTGCAAGAATGTTACTGATTAACTTTATATTAGCCTATTTTCTCAATCAAAATATCAAGGATCATTATTTTCAATTTTTTTATAATTACATTGTCTCTTTTGATTTATATACTATACAAAATTTTGATTCAACATTTACAGCCAATATCAGGCATTGGGATACAATGAACATCTTACTAAAAATAAGGGAGGTCATGTCTCAAATCAATCTAATATGGGGTCTCCAGAAAGCATAAGTAATAATGGATATGATTTTTTATGTCATCAACTTAGGAGGAGAAAAAATGTGGATAGGTATGATATTCACACCATCACTCCTCATTATTCTTATTCCACCCTCACATAAATGGGCTTCTTAAATAGATGATCAGTTTTAGATATGAAAATATATGGTGCAAACCTATCATAGTTTCACTAGCACACATGATAACCATTGGGATAATGAATTCAATTTGTATAACCTTAGCCAACAACTAGAATAAAAAATTCATAGTTATGAGGGGACAAGTAAATGATTTTGTAAAGGGACTTGTAAAAGGTAAAGTGTGGCAAAAATAATGAGTCCAAAATATGACTCATTTTTACCATAAGTTTCCTTCATTTTCCATAAATTACCTCTCCTCTGGACTGAACATTATAATGATCTTAGGCTTATAATTAATATTAATGTATTAAATAGATGATTTATCTTTCTTAGTGCAACTAAAGTCTAAGTTTTTTATTTTGTCACCTTATTATAACTCTTTGCATGTTTAGTTTCCCAATTTTATGTATATAGGAATAATACAATAGTATATAGAGAATATATACCTTTTTGATAATTTTCTAAGCAACCCATATTAATTATTTTGATATCTAACGATATATAGACTCATTTAGCATGCTATCAACTCACCTAGTCTACTCTGGATTCAGATAGACTCATTCAGACCAGATTTCACCCTTCATTGAAACATTTTATCATCCTTATCAGGTTGGTGGCCTTGTTACAAACTTCCTCAACATCAAATATCCTTGAAACATGCCACTATGGACTCTACTATATTTTCAAATATAAAGCTATGAACTCTACCAAAGTTGCTATGGACTCTCCCAGTCTAGATCCTGAACCTACAGTATTGAAGATCCATAATTTATTCTTTTGTTAATACACTTGAAGATCATTTTGGTAAAATTCTATTTATAATATTATTATAAATAGATTTATTATATTTTAGTCATTATATATATATATATATATATATATATATATATATATATATATATATATGTAGTGTCTTTTATAGACAATCAATCCAATAGATCTAGGAAGGTATTCTTAGTAAATTATCAATTTATTTTTAATGGGTGGTTCTTCCTATTATAACCATCAATCACCTATTTTAATGATCCATTAGAATTAAGAGATTTTTATTGATAAAAGAAGATTAGTTACTGATAATCTATGGATATGTATTTGTCGCATTATATATAGGCAAATCTCTATGTCTTAGAAGAGAATTTAATTATTGAATTGTTTAGTTGATCTTTCAAATATAGCTGCAGTTATATTCTTGTACTTTTTTCTTTGATAAATTTATGAAGATATATAAATTTTGAAAATATTGAGTTTATTTACATTCATATTCCCAAGGAGAGAAAGGTCTCACTCTCATTAGGAATCAAGAATGTGTTTTGTATGTTATTTTATGTTTTTAATGTGTTTCAATTTTAGTAATTACAAGTGTATTTCAATTTGATAACCTAAAATAAATTATATGTAAGTTCTAAGATTAAATTCATTTCTACAAATTAGTGTGTTTTCTTTTCATCAATGTGTTTATCATCTAGCAACATGTTTATCTTTTAATAGTGTGTTTATCTTTCAATAGTTTACTTATATTTTTAGTAGTGTGTTTCATTTTAACAAACTAGATTACTTTCCTTTGTAGCACATAGTGTTTCAATTCTATATGTGTGCTTCCTTATTTCATAACCAAGTATTTTTGGATTAGAATAGATGAGGATAAAAACCTTAGAAGATCAAACAACCCATGAAGGGATAGACAACACCCATCATTATGTTTCATCAAACTCCTCTTTGCATCAAGGGAGAGGCTCATAAACTTGAAGTAAACAAGGAAGTTTAAAGCATAAATTTACTTTTTCTTGAGGGATATCAACTTCTTATTTATTTAGAGAGATTACAACCTCAAATTCATATTCATCCTAATTGGCTTGAATTGAAACCTCTAAATACTTGGACTGCTTCTCATGAGTTATTAGTTCACATTGGGAAAGACCATATCTCTCTTAATGTTCAAAAAATGATATTCTTCTCTCTTCACCAAGAGGTGTTCCAATGATGACCTCTTCATCATATACACTTAAACTATCCTCCTCATAGCCTTCTTGAGACTGAATTAAAATTGAAATTTAACCTTATTCCTTGGCCTCTAATAGAATATATTCCTCTTCAATGATGGGATGTTCAAACTCACAAACAAGATTTGATCTTTTGAGATCAAAATATTATCAATCTCCTCCTTCTATTCACCAAATAATCCCTCAACTCTTGATATGATTTGATCTTCAAATTTATCCACAAGGACTTCCTTCTTAATTTGAATGCTCTCTTGAATTAACTTCCATGATGGGAAATTTTAAAGTTATTCAAATTTATCAACAAGGATTTCTTTCTTGCTTTGAATGCTCTTTGAATTGACTTCCATTATGGTAAAGTTTTAATCAAAGGGATGGGTAGGGATTGAATAGGCAAAGGTTCTTCTTTGGTCTCAATTTACCAATCTAAGCTTGTTATATTTTTTTATCCCATGATTCCACCACTTGATTCTAACTTGGAATCTTAAAGGACCTTTTGGGGGGCCTCTTGAGGAAGGGGAAGAGATTTTTATGCTAAGATAGACTCATTATTTTCCCTCCAAGTGGAAATTAAACACTTCAATTCTGATTCATCTTGATTGTTAACCTTCTCAACAACTTCCTTCTTCTTTTGAATGATTCTTGAATTGACCTCCATGATGGGAAGATTCTAAGAATGTATGAAGGACTCGAGAGGATTTAAAACTCACTTGACTCAATCTTTTGAGGAAGAATGGGCTGAAAAAAATAAGGTTGAGGTAGAGTGGGAGAAGACACATGAGGATGATAACACTAAACTTGTTGCCCCTCATGAACCACTAGTTTGTACTCTATGCATTGAATTAGGCCACATATATCCATCATGTCACTAGTAATTCAAAATTTGTACTCTATGTATTGAATTAGGCCACCTATAATACCTAGGATTCTAAAACCACTTGAATGTAATCATAGTTATCATTGGTGATTTTGTTAATGCCTCCAAAGGCTGGTATATTGAATATCAACACCAATAACTCTTACATGGATGAAGTCTCTTGTCCCACTAAGCATGCCAAAACTGTTATCAGCAAAATTTACACCCTTGAAGAGGTAGTTAAATCTACCTTACTTAAATTATAGCATGGATGCCTATAGGTTATGGGTGTCCTAATTAGTGAGGTGACTCTCTAGATAGGGCTAGCTCCCTTGATGTTATCACCCTAAAACTACTACTAGACCTATTGCTTGTTAGGAAAAGGGAGATAGAACTAAAATTAAACTAAACTAGGGAGGTGATGCACCAAATTAAAACCCTCTGTTTGACCATATTAAACTAAGAACATGAATTAGGCTTGAATCTGATCACACTACTCAACAAGGACCTTTAAGCATGAGTATTTTAACATGGAGGTCATAAATAATGTGTAGAATATAAGGGCTAATTAAGAGGCCTAAGTAAGACACTAATGATTGAAATCTACTTATAAACTATGAAAGGCTATCCAAAAACACCATGTGACCTACATGAAGATAATCCATTTTCAAATAGGTAGGATAGGAAAAATGAGAGAGAGTGAAAGCACTATTACTATAATTCATCAACAATCATATAAGTACACTGATTGTAGTCATTTCAAAAGGTGTGAAACAACTTTATTCAACATTCAAAGGCATAGTACAAGTTTTTAATTAAGTAGGGATTTTCCATACTCACCTAAATGATCCATAACAAATCATTCAAGGAAGCATATATAGGATAAATGAAGGAGAGAGAGTGAGAGAGAAGAGGCATATGAGATGGATATGAAAATTTTCATCCATCTTACTTCAGTTACAAGTCAAAATAGAAGAGACTAATAATATTCGTGTCATCCTCTTTAACATGTCTTACTCAACTTGATGACGAACCTCACCAAGTGGCATAATAATTCTTATTTGAAGAGTTAAAATACACTTCTTGAAGGAGCAATTACAATTTGGAATCTTGATACATGGAATAATAGCCTCATTGGAAACCTCCATGCCATTATAGGATCTTCAATTCTTATTATATCTTTAATTGACACATTTTATTCACCCCTAGTCATGATAGAGATTCTTCTTCGTTGGGCATATAGGATTTCTAATCCATTAGGTATGATTTGTTTGATGTTAGCCATTAGAATGAAAATAAGACATATATGAGGACTTCATAAAATGTGTATGGGAATATATTAGAGCCTAAAAACCATATTGTGCTATGACCCATAGCTTCCAAGTGATCTAATTATGTTGCTTTATCTCTCCTAGGTGATCGTACCACCTTTTCATAAACACTTCTGCACTACCTTTGGAGTTTGGACCTATAAGAACATGTTCAGAGGAAAAAAATTGTATTATGGGGTTTTATAAGGTATATGACGTTCCAAATCAACATCCCCAATGGTTTTCACGTGTTCATATTCTCAAACACCCTATTTTGAGCCTAAAATCCTATAAAATTATAACATTAAATGCATATATACAGGTGAAAGTATAAACAAGTTACATGGTGAGGAAATTCTTAGAGTTTAAAATGTTTAACAAGTGTTTATTATGTAAATTAAATTCATTTGGAGAAATATTAAGGCCAATATTCTCCATCAGATTTCTTGAGAGGGTTTCAGAAGGGTTTTGGGGTGTTTAGGTTCTTAACAATAGTTCATAAAGTTATCTCCCTTAACCTGATAATAAATTCCACTAAGTTAAATTCCATATACCTATTCAACATCCCTAAAATCTATTGGCTCCCATGCACCTTGACCATTGACTTAGTAGCAAAAGAAGATGACCATTTTTTTACTATTCAGCCTATTTGAGAGCTCAAAAAGAGTTGTTTTACATAATAGAGCATAAAATTACTTGATTCTATCCTTAGACACTTATTTTGGATGTTTCAATGTTTTTTTACATTAATTTACCCTTCAAACTTAGTACATCCTCCATAAGCTCATGGTTAGGGTTTAAAAACAACCTTGTGTTAGCGACCCTAACAGTCATTGTTTGCCCTTTTCTTCCTTTTTCAAGGATTTAAAACCATTTAGGATCATACATTAATGTATTATATGCATTATTAAATAATTAAATCTTAAAATTCACCCTCAACAAGAAAAATTTAATCACCTTTTACATACAAGCATGTGTGTGTGTTAGGTTGTGGAGCTAAAAGCTTCACCAGGATGCAAACAGGAGAAGTTATGGAGGTTGCAGGAAGTGTTGCGAAGTGTCATAGACACCAGCGTCGGTCAGGATAACTGACGATGGCAGGAGGGAGACAAGAAGGCAACCGATGTTGGTCATGGATCAGCCAGCGTCGGCACCCCCAGGCAGCCAGGGACCGACGTCGGTCACCTGTGGTTCGAGCTGCGAGTATGTTACGGGCAGTTGGTTGACAAACCAAGTGTTTGCATGTTTATAGCTATTCTTAGACTGAGAGCTGCAGATTTAATTATTGTATTATTGTCTAATTATTGTTTGGATGAGATCTATATATGGAATCATGATTGTATTGTAAAAGGTGTGCTAGAAAGCCAGAGAGCTTTTAGAGAGAGCTAGTGTAGCTCCTCCTAGTTCCAAGGGGTGCTGAGTGTGTATGATCAGGGAGAGTTGCAAGGTCTATAAGGTCAAGGAGCTGATCCACTGGAGTACTGGTTGAAGAATCATAAGGACTTGGTGAGGCAAGGACAAGGGTTCTTCAGGGGTGTAGAGATATCTACATGGTGAGTAAGGTCTAGTGATTTGCAGGTAGCAGCAGAGAGCAGGAGATCTACTTGGAGTACGGTTGTGTATTTGGTGAACTAGCAGCGTGTTACTGACTGGTTGGAGAGGTGAACATCAATTCTATATTGGAGTTGATTGTTGGGACCGAGAGAGAGAGGGAAGAAGGTCTTGAGGTGTGGCGAACCTTTGAGGTGGAGGAAGAAGTGGCATCTTCCTTATTGTATATTCTTCTATGTATATAATACATTTGTGTATTGTCTCTTAATTCCTGTGTTGTTTCATATTTCTAGTTACTTATTGATTCTGGTATAATTCCGTGTTTAGTTGCTAATACAAGAAGTAATCACATGTGTTCTAATTGGTAGAGCAAGATCCTGACTCAGTAGGGATTGAAGCATGTTTATTGTTCTGGGGGTTTCCCTGACACGTGGTATTAGAGCTTCAGGTTGGGTTACTAACAGGTGGTTTCAGATCTGGTAGTGTTTGTTGATTACAGGTTGCTCACAGGGGTTTCTGATTGAGTGGGAGTATAGCAATGGCAGAAGGAAGTAAGCTACGAATGGAGAAACTGAATAGCATGAATGGTCTAATTGATGGAAAGAAAGAGCAGAGAAAAAGATATTGTTGGTTGGTAGCAGATCAGCATGAAGGAACTGAAGATGTAGATGTTGCAGGTGTTGTTGCACAGGATGCTTTGGGAGGTTTCTTGGATGAAGTTGAATTTTGGATAACAGATTATGTTGCCTCTTTCCATGCAGCCCCAGGTTTAGGAGCTAGAGAGCCTTGTCAGATTATTGACAAAGGGGAAGTGAAGCTGAAATTGCAGATGGACGACACATAGTGGTTGAAGGAAGTCATGCAGGTACCAGTCTTGAAGATGAGTCTAATTTCTTTAGTAAATTTGGGTGATGGGAGATATATTGTAACTCTCACAGTGGATACACTTGAATTAGATGGTGGTAAGAAATTAGGTATCCTTTATCTATCTACTTATATTACTGATTCACCTTCTGTTATAGAGATGTGGCTTTGTAGGCTTGGTTACATATGTAGAAGGAGAATGCAGGTTCTGAAGTGGAAGACAGACATTTTTGACAAGCTAAAGAACTGGAAAGCCTTGGTGTTCATGGAGGAGATGACGGACAGAGATCAGGTGAGAGAACTGATTTATTCTGAGCAGAGCAAGGTTGATTTGATTAGGATTTTGATTCATGGAGAGCTTGCGGGTAAAAAGTTGTCACTTACAGACGGACACAGGTACTGGCATCGATCACACAGGAACTAATGTCGGCAACAGGAAGACTGATGTCAGTCATGAGGGAACCGACGTCAACATTAAGGACACCGGCGTCGGCCAGGGAGACGACGTCGGCAGTCAGGGTCAGTGCAGGGAACCGACATCGGTTGGGAGTAGACTTGGAGATGGCCGAGATCGGTCACTGGAACAGATATTGGGTAGATAACAAGTCTCAAACGCTCATGTGGAGGTCAGAAAGGGTAAGTGAACCTCATATTCATTGTTCACCTTCTTTATATTGCTTACTGATGGTTAAGAACCAGGAGGATGTGAAGAAGCAATGCAGGTAGAGTCCAGATACAGTGGGAGCTTGGCATGGATGAGGAGTGTGAGTCCTTGGAGAAGAACCAAACAGGTATTTGTTGGTAGAGTTGTCAGCTGGAAGAAAGCACTGAGAGAGATGGATTCCCATTTTAAAGAAGAGAGTGGATGGATACATGAGACAGAAGGCCAAGGCATATGGTCTTGAAGAAGCTGTAGGACAGTAGTACAGGTTTTGACAGGTGGATGGCTAAGCATGGCTTCAGTCAATGTCAGTGTAACTATTGTGTTGTTTTTTATTCTTACCAGGTGGATGATGAGTCACGACATTATCCAGTTACTGTACGTGGATGGTTTGCTAGCAGGTTTTGTACATACAGGGATTTGTTGAGCTAAAAGGTAAGGTTAGTTCAGAGGTGTGTCATGAAGAATTTGGAGCAGCGAAATTCTTTAGCATAAGAGACATGGAGATTTTATCTCCAGTGGGAGCTGATGTGAAGACATTGTTGGTGAAGTTTATTATACAGGATGCAGAATCGGTAAGCACACCAATGGCTGGACAGTTCAAGCTTAGCTTGAAACAGGGTTCGAAATCACATGAGATCTATTGTAGATCTGAGTTTTCCCAATTCAGTGGGGGTTGTCAGAAAGTATGGAGCCAATTCAGGGAAGGAGTACTGGAGGGCAGTTCAGTGGGACTAGCAGCAGGGATTCTTGTTATGCAGGGTTAAGTTCTTTACTACATGGATGTGTAGGTTCAGATGTTGTAGGTTACTTGAATGACAGGTATAGCATCACAGGTTGTGTGGTGGGTTGTCTTCAGAATTCATCTTGAAGAGGGATACAAACCAGGAAACAAATTAGATGGCCTACAAATACAGGTACAGGTGCAGCTATTTATCTCCAAGTGGGAGATTGTTAGGTTGTGGAGCTAAAAGCTTCACCAGGATGCAAACAGGAGAAGTTATGGAGGTTGTAGGAAGTGTTGCGAAGTGTCACAAACACCGGCATCGGTCAAGACAACCGACGACGACAGGAGGGAGATAGGAAGGCAACCGACGTCAGTCATGGATCGGCTGGCGTCGGCACCCCTAGGCAGCCAGGGACCGACGTCGATCACCTGTGGTTCGAACTGCGAGTATGTTACGGGCAGTTGGTTGATGAACCAAGTGTTTGCATGTTTAGAGCTATTCTTAGACTGAGAGCTGCGGATTTAATTATTGTATTATTATCTAATTATTGTTTGGATGAGATCTATATATGGACTCATGATTGTATTGTAAAAGGTGTGATAGAAAGCCAGAGAGCTTTTAGAGAGAGCTAGTGTAGCTCCTCCTAGTTCCAAGGGGTGCTGAGTGTGTATGATCAGGGAGAGTTGCAAGGTCTGCAAGGTCAAGGAGCTGATCCACTGGAGTACTGGTTGAAGAATCATAAGGAATTGGTGAGGCAAGGACAAGGGTTCTTCAGGGGTGTAGAGATATCTACATGGTGAGTAAGGTCTAGTGATTTGCAGGTAGCAGCAAAGAGTAGGAGATCTACTTGGAGTACGGTTGTGTACTTGGTGAACTGGCAGCGTGTTACTGACTGGTTGGAGAGGTGAACATCAATTCTATATTGGAGTTGATTGTTGGGACCGAGAGAGAGAGGGAAGAAGGTCTTGAGGTGTGGCAAACCTTTGAGGTGGAGGAAGAAGTGGCATCTTCCTTATTGTATATTCTTCTATGTATATAATACATTTGTGTATTGTCTCTTAATTCCTGTGTTGTTTCATATTTCTAGTTACTTATTGATTCTGGTATAATTCCGTGTTTAGTTGCTAATACAAGAAGTAATCACATGTGTTCTAATTGGTAGATCAAGATCCTAACTCAGTAGGGATTGGATCATGTTTATTGTTCTGGGGGTTTCCCTGACAGTGTGCTCATTTAGGCCTTTTAGGCCAAACCAGGATTCTTGACCCCTTTCTTCCCTCCAGTCACATTGAAAACCCTATGAAGATCATTTTATAATTTATAGTTCAAATTAATATAATATTTTAAATATATTATACCTCAAGGTTTTAAAAAACCACTCTCATTCTCTTTAATCTTCCTAAACATGCGCGTAGGTCTATTTTTAGGCTCTTGACTATAAGTTTGAGGTAGACATTTAATTTATTGGCACTTTATCACTTTTATGGTATTTTTAATGTGTTATTTTTAATGTTATTATTACATTTATATAATCCTCCCAACCTCATTTCCTATCATACAATTGGCATTTTTCCTCATTTTTTTTGTTAGAGGCTTGTAGGTATGTTTTTAGGCTTTCTTGATTGTAATCTCACCAAATTGAGTTCTCAAAACCAATAAAAACTTCATGAGATGTTTATAATAGGATTAAAATTTATTAACCTTTGTTTCTTGACTCTTACCATATTATTATACCTTCAAACAACCATCACAAACATGATTCTTTTGCTATATGTTTGCTAACAGGCCTGTAGGTAGTCCTTTAGGCCTAAAACCTTCATTTTATTATTGATTGTCTTTCTTGATTGTTAGTTTTATAAAATTATGGGATAGTGGAAATAATTAAATAATTTTATATATATATTCTTTATTTATTTTTATTCCCACTACCTTGAACACTAACCTAAGACCCTCAAGTTCACATTTTGAGTTCACACAGTCCCTTTTCAGACACACAGTCCATTGTGAGGCATAGTGAATAAGGTCTAAACTGTAATGAATCCTTTTTAAAAATTGAATATTTCATTGGGTCATGAATTAAATATGCCACATACACTCCTAATTCAAATATTTAGTACCAATAAGGACTTACAAGTCTACAAATTTATAGGTCCATAACCTCTCTTTAGACTAGGCTTTAAGGACTCTTGGATATCTAAATGCAATGACCTATAATTTATATTACGTTTTGATCTTGATATTAAAATAATATATGAGATTTTTTTTCTCCTTTAAATTTCTTGGATAGTAAAAAATCATTCATGTTTGACAAGGATTATCTTCACCATGGTAGTTAGTTCCACAGTCCAACTTGTGCATGCAAAGTTATCCATTCCCCTTCAGGGTCATGAATAAAATGATGAATAAAAAGATCTGAATATATATTCATGGGATTAGATCAATTATTAATCATATCAGTTCATCCATCAAATGTATCCAAAATACTTCATAGCTCTTGCAACTTAATTATCTTGTTCAAACTAGCAAAAATGAGACTATTGGACATTACACTAAACATGAACATGAATAAACCTCATTTAACATGGTATTACAAGGTTATATGAGTGTTCAATAGTTATTTCCAATCATTCTCATGCATTCATCTAGATTTAGGACTCTGTATTTGATGAAAATTGGCCTTGGTGGGTTTTTTAGTCCTTTTTCTGTACCTTAACATATCAATGATTATTTATAAGTTAAGAAGCCTAACTAGAGAAAAAATGACATAAAGTGGAAGGTCAATAGGTTACCCTCCTATGTCAAATATCTTGGGTTCAAAATTTCTCTCTTCTAAACATACCATCCATAAACTAATTGTCTATCTTGAGCTACTAGAAGATCAATGGAGAAATGAAGTGGGTTTTTGCATTGTTTGGCTCTACACCTCCAACTTTTTCATGTATTTGGGTCTAAGAAGACCATGGGTATCTATGGAAGATATTGTACCTTTCCAACCATTATAAAACCTCTGTAAAAGACCTCCAAAAATATTTTTACAAAAATTCTACCTATTATGCCATTTAGAACTCTTGGAGGTGGTGAACCAGGTGACTTTTCATCTTCTCCTAAATTATACAGATGTGGACGAGAGTGAAAAACCATTTCAAAATTCTATTCCCTTGTATCTCTTTTAATAAATCTTCATTTTAATGTTAAAAATGATGAATGGTAGTTACAAAATGGATCTCAATGTAATAAATTAGTTATATAAGACTTTTGGAGGATGTTTACAAATAAGTGCAAGTATGATGTCATTACCAAGGTGTTAGCTAAATTTAAAATAAATCTACTAGATGATATAACCTTCATATTTTCCCATCACTAGCAATTATCATCTTTAACATTGGAAATCACAATGAGACTAAAGTAGTTAAATACCTTAATCTTGTAGAAATACCTTGAACTCTCCAAATTGATTTAAAAATAATGTAATCAACTTACTAGTTTGGCATTTTTGACCAATTTAGTCAGCTTTAGGCCATAATTATCTTGGAAGGGTCATCACCTTTTCTCTTTGAACATGATTCCACATTTACTTGATTTCATTCTTAACTTTAAATTTATTAAACTTACCTTAAACAATGCTAAACACATAATGAAGACCATGAAGAATGACCATTTGATGACAAGACAACATGAATTGATTCAACTACCAAATAGACCATCTAAAATGACCTTGTAGCTGCTAATGAAGACACCCTGTCTATCATCCTACATCATTAATGACTAATAAAATACCTTTATGATGTATATTAACAAAGTTAGTATCAAGTACATCAAATTTTTTAATGATCTTCATTCATGGTAGCCAAATTATGGCTAAAATATGTAAGCCTTATACAACCATTTGGAACTACTTCACAATAGAAGCATATTATTTTAAGATTTTAGTAAGGAAATCCCACCGCATCAAGAAAGCAAACCTTCGATTGATATTTATCTAAACCTAGGAAACAAGAATACCTTGGTAACTTATATGATTATATAATATGAAAGTTTTAAAAAGAAGGTGAAGAATTCCCCATCCAAATAAAAGGCATCCCAACATAAAAAGCCAAAATCAACTTCAAAAGATCCTGGCTAGTGTTCCACAATAACCTCCTCTCAGGAGCATAAAGGGGAAGATGAAAACTAGACCCAAGTAAAATAATAAGAGTAGAAATAAAATAGAGACAAGCAATAGACCCAATCACCTAGGTAGAACCCCTAAGCAATTGGTTAGAAGGAAGGAGATTACTAGTGAAATAACCAAAGGTAGCCAAAGGACCCTTAAATTTTCCAAATCAAAAAAATGAAGCTAATTTCATGGAATGTGAGGGATTTAAATAACCCTATAAAATATAAGCTTGTCAATAATATTATAAAATGAAATGAGCCACAAGTCATTATCTCACAATAAATAAAAATGGTTGATATAATGTTCGATAAATGTATAAAAAAATTATGGAACATATCCAACCATTGTAGTGTGATATATAATAGTAATTTTTTAGGTATTTCCAATCTATGTAATAGTCAATAACTAGATGGAAAATTACTTTTCAATAATTTTAATCATCTAACAACTTATTTCAAAACAAACAATCCAAAGAAGAATAGATTTTGTCTAATATATATGTCCCCAATTCCACATTATCAAGGAGGAAACTTTGGGAATATTTATTGGATTTTAAAAACTTTGGTAACAATTAGAAATGGATCATGGTCGATGATTTCAAATCCACCTAAACCCGTATGGAAAAAAAGGTGGATTGATAGACTACTCATAAAGTGTGGCTGAACTGGATGACTTCATATCTAAAGTAGGGTTGATAGATGTGGATTTAAAAGGGAATAAATTTAGATGGATGAACAAAAGAATAGGAATAGATTTGATTCAGGTAAGATTGGATATATTTTTAGTGTCCTTAAATTGGGACATTCATTCCTTCAGCTCTCTGCACTCTCTTACCATAATTGGTTCTAACCATAACCCCATCATATTTTAAGGGGAATTGGTCCCCAATTTTAAAAATGTTCATTTTAGATTCAAAAATATGTGGATTTACCACTCTAATATTTTTAAATTTGTAAAAGAGTGTTGGCAAGATCCTTTCAATAGAACTAATATGTATATATTAGTCAAGAAACTTAATCACTTGAAAATTAAATTAAAAATAATAATAGAGAAGTCTTCTGCAATATTTTCACACAAAAGAAATAGATAGAGGAGGAACTTCTTATCCTGGAATAATAATTTTCCATTCATGGGTCTAATGAACAATATTATTCCAAGGAAAAGGAACTACCCAGTAGCTATCACAACTTTAAATCTAAATAAGAATATTTTGGAAACAAAAGTCTATATGTTTATGGCTAAATGAAGGTGACAATAACACTAAGTTTTTCCACCAGTAGGCCTCTAAAAATATGAATAGAAACTTAATCCTATATTTAATGCTTGATTGTGGAAAGAAATGTAAAGATCTTGACGTTATTAACATTCATATTATTTCTTTATTCAATAATATACTAAAGGAAAAATGGAAACAAATCTAGAAGAAAAACTTTTGTAGAATATACCTTGCCTTCTCACGTTGGTAGACAATGATGAACTACTCAAGCCTCCATCAGCTAATGACATTAAAGAAGTGGTTTTATCCATGGAGGGAGGTTAAGCACTTGGTCTAGATGGGTTTCCCTATTCTTATTTTTAAAATTCTTATATATTATTCATCTATAGGTGGAAGTAGTTGTTATTAAATTATTCAGAGATGTTACCATTCTAAAAGAGATGAATAATACATTTTTAGTTCTTATTCCAAGAAAACCATGAGAAAATGATCTCAAGGACTTTTGACCTATAATCCTAGGCACTACTACTTACAAACTTTGTTCCTTGTTATTGGTTTGAAGGATTCAACCCATGCTAGATAAAATCATTGATTAGCACTAAGGTACCTTTATCTTTAGTAGACAAATAATGGATGAAATTATTAATATACATGAGGCAATCCACTCTACACACATATATAATAAAAAGGGTATGCTTTTCAAACTTGACATGAATAATCTTTATGATAGAGTCTTGTGGAGATTGTTATTCAAAACTCTTGAACAAATTAATTTCAACTCTATCTTTACAAACCTTATTTATAATTGTATTTCTACTCCCAAATTTTTGGTGCTTATAAATGGGATACCCTAAAGGTTATTTATCTAATATTGGAGGGTTGATATATGGAGATTCCCTATCACATTACTTGTTCATCATCCTTGCTAAATTTTTGAGTAGACATATCTAGGTGGATAAAACTCAATGTCTAATCAAAGGTATCATAGTGGATAAGGTAATTAGCCCAGTGATGGATGAACTATTCACTAATGACACCTTTTTACTTTGGAAATATTCAAGTGATGAAACTACAGGTTTCAATAAGAAACTTATGGAGTACAATAAAGTATCCAATCAGTGTGTTAATTTATCTAAAAGTGTTATATTCTTCCTAAACATGCAAGGGTACCTCCAAAAAATGTTGGCCTCTCTACTTGGATGCAAGATAAGATATTTCCCTTGCACACAATTTGGTACCCCTTTATTTTCCAAGAATTTAAATAGATATTTTTGGAATCCTCTCATTAATCAAATCCAAAATAAATTGGGAGGATGGAAAGGTCGTATCCTTTCTAAAGTTGGAAAGCTTTAAATGCTCAAAATCTCAATCCAAAGCACCCCAATTTATTGCATATCTAGTTTTAAACTACCAACCAAAATTGTAGATAAGATAGAGTATATTCAATGTAACTTATTTTGGAAAGGATCAAATAATAAATTCAAACTCCCACTTATCTAATGGGACAAATCTTGTCTTCTAAAATCTAATGGATGACTAGGCCTTAAAAACATAGAAACATGAACAAGGCTCTTCTTGCTAAATTGGGATGGAAAATTCTAAAGGAAGATAAATAATGGATTTGTATTATTAAGTCAAAGTACTTGGAGGGTAATAATGAGGATTGATTATCCCCAAGGGTTAGCTCAAGTGGATAGGATCAATGACTTTGATTGTCTAGGTCTTGAGTTCAATTCCTACCGAGCACCCTATGATGGGTCGAGGCTTAGGGTAAGATGCTCACCTACATTCTATAATAGTCGTGGGGACACCTTGAAGTAGGGGTCAAACTTTTCCATGTGTTCCATGTAGATCACATGGGGTTAATTCAATTATGGATCATTTGATGGACATTACAGACTTGGGCCCACTCCCATTAAGCTTTGGATGTAGATTAAATTTTTAGTCCCAAAGGTTAGCTCAAGTGGATAAGATCAAAGGCTTTAGTTTCTTAAGTCTCAAGTTCAATTCATACTAAGTACCCTATGATGCATTAAGGCTTAGAGGTTAACACGCACCTACATTCTGAAGTAGCCACGGGGACATCTTGAGGTAGGGGTCAAACTTCTCCTTGTGTTCCACATGGATCATAATGGGAAAATTCAGCTATGGATCATTCAATAGATATTATGGACCTATACACACCCCCATTAATCTTTAGATGTAGATTAAGTTAAGCCTCAAGGGTTAGCTCTAGTGGATAAGATCAATGACTTTTATTTCCTAGGTCTTGAGTTCAATTCCTATAAAGCACCCTACGATGCATTAAGGCTTATGGGCATATGCTCACCTATATTATAAAATGGCCATGGGGACACTTTGAGGTAGGGGTCAAACTTCTCCATGTGTTCCATGCATATCATAGTAGGGAAATTTAACTACTAATCATTTGATGGACATTACGGACCCAAACCCACCCCTATTAATCTCTAGATGTAGATTAAATTTTAGCCCCAAGGGTTAGATTGAGTGGATAAGATCAATGACTTCAATTTCCTAGGTCTCAAGTTCAATTCTTTTCAATCACCCTGTGACACATCAAAGCTAAGGGGTAGAAATGAATCCTAAGGAACTAGGAGCAAGTATTTATTCATTATTGAAGGGTCGTCTTTGAATCGTCGAATATCAAAAAAATAAATAATGAGGATTACTTACTTTTGGAGGATGGCCCATATGATGGGTTAGTTGTCTGGAAATCCATCTTGTATGGAAAAAGGATCCTTCATAAGGGTTGCATATGGAATATTGGGAACATGGAAACCATGAAATTTTGAGATGATCCATGGATTTTCGTAGTCCCCTTAAGCTACCAAGATCCTTGGAAAGATCTAAGCAAAAGATTCAAACTTTATTTGGGAGCTAAAGTTAAAGATGAATGGTATATGGACAATGGAGTTATTATGTGAAAACCCATTCTATAAGACTCTATAAATGAGGAGGAATCCTAGGCTTTGTTTGGACTTAATATGAAAATTTAGAACATTCATACCTCTTGCCTGAGGGAAGAAACCATTATCTAGAATGATAATGAGAGTGGTCATTTCTCTATGAAGTTTGGAGATAAGGTGGACCCAAGCTTGGATGATGAATGGGAGGTTTGGTGCCCTCTCTAGATTAGACACCTAACTCCTAAGGTTAATATTTTATTTAGGCTAGTAACTGTTAGCCAAAATTGGCCTACATATAAAATTTTTGCCTAGATAGATCAAGCCACTCTCCTAGACCATTCAGTGACCTTATGCCTTCATGACTAGTCTCGTTCTAATCTTGACTTGATGATTAAATGCAGTATCTTGGAAGGTCTTCGTGTGGTGTGGAAGTTTGTACATGGTCCTAGTATAGTGGATGATCTAATGGTGCAAAGTGAATACAAATTTCATGTCCCTACCTCATGTTCCTTGTACTCTTTTGAAACACTTTAACAAGGCTTAAAGTGAATTTGGAGATTTTAAGGAAAAGGCCTAGAAATGGGTCTTGAGCTGCAAGTGAAGGATCTAGCTGGTTTCCAAGGTGTTTGAGCATTCAAGTGTAGGATGGAGGTTTGTACCGAGTGTCATAGATTATAACAAGTCAAAAATGAGGTCTAAAGAAGCCAATTTTCCCAAAAGACCCTCAAAATTGCATTATATTCTTTGTGAACTTTAAATAATTTGATTCAAACCAAGATTCCATGTGCTCTAGAGATATACATCCCACCTACTACATCCTTAACCTTTGGCATGTCTAGGGATGTGTGTGGCTGAATTGTGGCTTACATACCTCTTTTATATTCTTTTTACATTTCTCTATGTTCTTGGTTAGGTCGGCCTATGGAATAACCATGGCTAAGTAGACTATATAGGAGGTAATGGTTAGTCTTTTATCATCATGTTAAGTATTATACTCTTAGTGCATTATTTTAGAGGTTTCCCCCTTGAAGTGGCTTTGTTATATTATTCAATATTCTACTCTGCTATCAATTATTATTATGTGATCTCTCATATTTACTTATTATGTGTGATATATAATCATTTTGTTTGAACATATAAGTAATTTCATTACAAGTAATATCAGATCTTTATTTTGGGAAATTTTTCTATGGTGTTTTTTTTAAAATGTAGTGAGGTGCATCTTTTGAGAGAGGAAAGAGTGAAAAAACATAACTTGCAATCTGGGAAGAATTAATTTTTTCTGTCAGTGTAGTATTGTTTGAAATATTTTTTTGAAAAAAATAATTTAAAAAAAAAAGAGTTTAGAAAAAAATTGCTTTGCACAATTGAAGTCAATGGATTAATCTCAATGAGATGATTGTAATGGTATATTCTACTACTTGTAATCATATAAAATGCAAAATTGGATGACTTAGTCATGGCTAATAGCACCTAACCTATAGGTCCTCTCTCTTGCTCACACAACCCTTCTCAGCTAGGTTTTCACTGATTCCCAGTCATCCATAGCTTCTCAAACTTATATTTTTGAGGCCCAGGTAGCCTTCTCAAACCTAGATCCATCCCCCCAAGTCTCATCCTTATAGGACATTAGCACCAAATTTGGACATTAGAACCAAAGTTGGAAACTAACACCAAAACCTAGGGTGTCATGTTTTTGATGCTATAGTCCAAATCCACTTTAGACTCAAACGGTCATATTTTCTTGAATCCT
The DNA here is from genome assembly GCA_037957365.1 of Torreya grandis. Classification (NCBI taxonomy): domain Eukaryota; kingdom Viridiplantae; phylum Streptophyta; class Pinopsida; order Cupressales; family Taxaceae; genus Torreya; species Torreya grandis. The sequence continues at coordinate 2,475,821 of JARHVA010000515.1, forward strand.
TATTTTTTCCCTTGTTGACCTAATACAAGATCATCTAACCCACGAACATCATTTTCCCTATAAAAGGCCATTCATTGTCCATTTATAAGGGTTGGCACTCATTTATAGAAAAGAAGCAAGCATACAAGTAATTACACTTAAACACTCTTCCCTATTCTCTAAATATAGCCTTCCAAGACTATTCCAAACTCATTCAAGCATTCAAACCAATCCCTAGTCATCTAAAGTACATCTAGTTTTGCATCTAATTTCATACATCACACAGTATTTACACTAAGCACTTTAATGGGAGAATTACATTAGCTTCATCCCTCTTCAAAGTATTGGTATGTAGGCAGTGTGCCCACACATAGGGTGTGAAGTACATCTAGCATATCCTTTACATACTAACACCCCCCCCCCTCTTTTCCTAAGTTTGCATTCAATTTCAAGTACCAAGATCTCATAATAGGATCAAAGATTGAAATAGGCACACAATGAGCTCCGTGAGGTCCTAGACCCTAAAATTTTAGTGACAGGGTAACATAGACATTTTGAATAGAACCCAGGAAGCTCTTACCCTCAAGACACTAACACTGGAAAAGGACTATAGTGCCAAATAGTAGGGTGTACACTTTAAAGTGCTATTATCTAGCTTATAAATGAAGGCTATAGGCATGTTCCAGCCTACTTCCCAATCATGTTCCTCCAGTATTAGACTTCGTCTCAGTTTAGAATAGATGAAAATAAGCTAAGTTGAATATTCTCTTTCCTATTGCTATATTTAGAAAATGATAAAATATTATCTATTTTCACAAATTAGTAGGTTAATCGAAGCATATTTATTTACTAATTTACTATACTTAGACCCTTTATTTAATTAGTAATTAAACCATTAATTTCCTAAAAGGATAAAACATTTGGTGAACCTGATTTACTTTGAATTTCACACAAAAACCCTAGAAACCTTAGGGATAATTATTTTTTATTTTTTTGAAATATTTTCTTTAATTTTATTGAATTTTAAAATAAAACAACTAAAAATTAATTGAAATATTTTCAATAAATTCACTCAAACCCTAGTTTACACATACTAGGTCTTTTCTGCACAAAACTAGTTTCAAACCGATAAGAAAAATATATTGCCTATTTTAGGAATATTTTCAAATTTTTCCTCAATTTTTCAAAATTAAAAAAATGAATTTTATATAATTTTTTTGAATTATTGCACTAACTTTGAAAATATTCATTCAAAGCCTTAGTTGTATGTATTAGTTCCTAATCTACTCTTTGAGGTATCATCTTACATTTGTAACTAAATTGCAAGCATGATGCTCAGTTATTTACAAATTTTTATTACATTCTTAAAAATAATAAGGAAACCATAATAGACCCTATCATGTACATGAATGATGAAGTTTATCATATGTTAGTACAGAGTTCCATCCTTTACATTTCATGTTTATTTTTCATTGTATGGGATGATGTTAAACAATCTATTCTTAAAAATATTAATATATCTTCTACCACACCTCCCTTGGATCCCTTAACTCATGTTGAGTCATGTTGTATGGTCTATTTTACTCTCTCCTAGGTTACTAATCATCACCAAAGAGCCCAGTTGACACCTTTTGTCCCTCCACCACCTTGACCTATCGATTATCTTTTCTCTCCTCTCATAGCTATTACTACTCCTATACGAATCATGGATAATGTGGTTAGAGATATTACTCGATGTGCCACTTTGCCTACTCCACCTACTTAGGAGCCCCATCAACCTATTATTCCCACTTATCCCAGACCCAACCCACCCACATAGGCAGATTTGCACAAGGCATATGACATTGTTGATCAATTATGGAACACTCTAGCTAAGATTTCCATATTAGAACTACTTCAAAAAGCAAATGTATTTAAGGACATCCTTTATCAAGCAGTCACTTAGACTTATTTACCCATTGATTTAGAACATGCTTATTTTACATCAGTATTTAACACTTTAAAAACTATAAAAGATGTAATTTATTTTGATAGTGAAGATATGCCTTCTCAGATAATTATGGATCAAAACTTGCCACTATTCATACAAATACAAGTAAAAACCTATGCAGTCAAGAGAGTTCTTGTTTATAGTGGTTCCAGACATAATATATGTAATATCACATTATTACAGGTCATGGACATAAATATAGCATCAATGCAAAAATATTATAAGAACATCCATGGATTTGACGATATACCATGATAGACATTGGGCAATATTACATTGGATATCATGGTGGGACCCAAAACCCTTTCTACACAATTTTAGGTCATGCCTAGTCCTCTCCATTATAATATCTTACTTGGATGACCCTGGATACATGCCATGGGGGCCATCCCTTCCACTCTTCATCAATGTATTGAGTTTATTCATGAGGGATATCTATACACATGTGTAGTAGACAACTAGCCATTCAGATATTATCGAGTTACAAAGTCATCTTTGACTATTTCATCAAATGGGACACCATATCTCACAATATAGCCACCACCTCATAGTATTTCTCTAGATCATATATATACATATGAGGTTGGATAGACCAACACTTCTCACAATACTCCCTCCACTTATAGTCACATAGTCAGCACCAGCTCTTTTTCCAATTATGGCAGCTTTAGCCATTCTAGCTACTTCATCGGTCATAGTTCTGACACCTAATACACATCCACCATCATCAATAGTAGTACCCATAGTTCCAGTTGATCCCATAGTTACACCACTAGCTATAGATACTTTCACAATATTATTGTGTTCTACTTCTATAGTTGATGAGAATCATATATCATAGTTACCCCTTGTGTTAAATTTTGAGTTACCATATGTACATGATGTTGATACATATTCATAGGCTTCTTACACTCAAAGATGACTACTTGAATGGGTTGAGATTCACACCAGTTAGCCTAGGAGAGTATTGTGATGATTCTAGAGCTATCATTCCACATCCTACACTCATAGGTTGTACTCCACACTCACGGCCACAGATGGATCACTTAGCACATATAGTTCACATGGTTATCTCAATAAATAAAAAGCCAATTATTTAGATTTAGGCAAACAACACACAGCATTAGCCACACTTTATGTTACATATATTGCTTGATTATGTATTGATCACATTACCCATAGTATGACATAGATCCATCAGTTGATTGTCACATCAAGATGGTTGCCCATTCTATACTTTTCACAGGATTATAGGCCATGATACCAATTCATGAAAAAATTTACAATAGAGATTAAATAAATTATAGGAATAAGGTATTATTTAGATTAAAACACCACTAGTAGCATCAATCCCATCACTTCCATAGTAGTTGTCTACTCACATGACTCAACATCCCAGAGCAAAGTCTGCATCTCCACCACTAGAGCAACCTTCAGCTCATCTTTGGTGTGATGTCACCATGTACATAGCACCTGTAGCATATGATAATACTTATGATGATGATCTTGAGGCATTTGATGATGGCCAAGACCCTTTCCTCTATTTCCATCCCTAGTGAGCCCCATCCTTGGATCTGTCCCTCCGTCCAGCCTAGTATTTTGTACCATGTACATATTACATAATCTTTCCTACTTTCTTGTACATAGCTTCAAATATTTTAAAATATAAAAACATTCAAATATATCAAAAACACAAAAAAAAAATTGATTGTATGCTTCCTCCATGTTTTACATTACTACTATCATGCTAGGACTTACATTTATTATTTTATGATATTGTATGTCAATTTTCTACATTACCATACTTCACTTGATCTCTTTGGAGTGTGTGTAGTGATATCCAGATACACGATTACTTCATTCGATCCATAGAAGGGGCATTCTTACTTCTACATCTCAAGACACACAATAATATATACACCCATTGGGGGCATCTTCTACATGACTACACCATCTAGGTTATGTCTTTCTTACACTACACACTCTAAGTTATCAGGATGATTTACATTAATTTATAGCTTACACAAATCTCTATATCGACATTTCACTAGTATCTAGCAGTTGTGTATCTCTTAGCATATACTTAATCTTGTACTATACATTTTTTTCATACTTTCACATTTGCTTTGAGTAGTTAGATGTATTTGTATTTCTTCTCAGTTATTTACATGCTTTCTCTACTTGCTTAGTGTAGCTTGTGTGATTGCATTTCCAATTCCAGCTTGTCTCCTATTTGTGCCTTAGTACATTTGAAAATATCCTTTGCTTATATTCATGTGTGTGCCTTAGGACATTTACCAATGTCCTTTGTTTATACTCTTCCAGGTGTTTGTGGACCTTATGCCAACATTGTTTTCTTCACTTGTATGTGTATGTGGCATTTGAACATGCCTTTCATGCTTGTCTTCTAGTTTGAGTGACATGTGCCCATGTCCCTTGTATGCTTGGCCCCTTGGCCACTCTCTTGTGTGCTTCTTTCTTTACATGCTTATTTGCATTTTAAAATGTGTGCAATGCCATGATCCATATCATACATTGCCCTTGCTTTCTTGGATGCCATGATGGACATCATGCTCCATCCCTCCAACTAAAAACTAACATATAACTTTTACAAATCTAGTTTAGTATCATGCATATGCTTATACACTATTATATCTATCTATGCATACCTCTATTAATCTAACAATCTATCAAATACAAACATTGTTATATCTAGAAAACATCTTGTCAAAATATCAATTTTATATCTATACAAATTAACACACTTACATGACTCTTTTTATTCTGAGGGTAGTCATTACAGGTTCATCATTCTTATCCTCAAAAGAGGGGGCATCAAATAGGGGTTTGTCACATAAATAAATGCTCATAATAGTCAAAATAGTAGCATTCAAAATAATCAGCATAGAATCTAGAGGTCAAATGGTAAAACCAAAATAGTAAAATAGTCACATTTTCATATGAGTAATCATATTTCACACAAGATAGTAGTGCCAAAAATGGATAGTAGTACCAAAAATAGGGGTGTCCACATTTTAGCACTTCTATCCATGTATCAAAATTCTTAGGCTTTGTAGAAATAGGCAAAAAGTTTAGTTTAGGGAAAGTTTTTGCACTTCTAGATCCTTCAGATTCAATAGTTTCAACACAATTTTCGTAGATATAAGGGATTATCATGTGTGGCATAATAGTTCTCACTTTCAGTTTAGATTGGGTAGTTGGCATAACTTCCAAATCATAATCCATGTTCTAGACATCAGTGATTGGGGGCAATGTGTGCAGCACATTGATCTTCTTTCTCATTTTTGAGTTCAGTTTATTCTAGGCATTCTTAGTAGTTGCATGCCTTACTCCATCTACAGGTGGTTGGAATCACATTCAAGTTAAACTTTCAAACAAGTTTATCTTTTTTAGTACATGATTTCTTAAGTTGGCTTCTATATAATCCTAGAACATCAGTTTTAGAGTGGCTTTCATACAAGCCTGACCTCCATCTTTTGAAATGGCCAAGAGTGGCCTAGTTTTCAACATACTTTCAGGCTATCTACACCGCATTATTAGATCAGAGTACATTCATGGTCTTTATGAGCCATATCATATGACATCCATTTTATATTGGTATTACTTCATGAGATTCACTTCATGGTGAAACGATGGATCCAAAGGTCTAACTAACTTTTGTATTCATGAGCCACCTATTTAGAGGGATTGGACACATAGTCCAAACATTGATTGACACACACATGATTCATTATCTTCATTTAGTAGGTGATGATGGAGCCAAAGTGCCAGCCTTTGCATTCTTGAGCCACTTTTTGAGGAATTGAGCACTCATCTCCATTCATGATATAACTTTAGGTATAGTATCACTCAGCACATCTAGCATTACTCAGCCTTACTCATCATCACAACAGGTTTGGTATTGGTTCATGTAGCCAGTGAGGTGTATTCATTCCTTTATCTATCCTTACTTAGATTTTGTATATTTTTATTTTAGATATAGTGTATCTAGTAAGAACTAATCTACTCTATGTTTTCATTTTTAAATTCACACTTCACACTATGCTCTCTCTACGCACATCTAGCATCACGTAAGCTTAATGAGCTTCTCCCTTAACAGGTAAGTTTAGGTATGGTTTTTCCTTTATCTTAGTATTTTAATTTATTGCATCACTAGAATAAAGGGGGGGGCAAATATAGTCATATAAAATGTGAAATTGGATGACTTAGGCATGGCTAATAGCACCTAGCCTATAGGTCCTCTCTCTTGCTCACACAACCCTTCTTAGCTAGGTTTTCATTGATTCTTAGTCATTCATAGCTTCCCAAACTTAGCTTTTTGAGACATAGGCAGCCTTCTTAGACCTAGATCCATCCCCCTAGGTCTCATCCTTCTAAAAAATTAGCACAAAGTTGGACATTAGTGCCAAAGTTGGATACTAGTGCTAAAACCCAAGGTGTCGTGTTTTTGGCGCTATTGTCCAAATCCACTTTAGACTCAAATGGTCATATTTTTTTGAATCCTTATCTTTTCCCCTATCAGCCTAATACAAGCTCATCTAAACCACAAACATTAGTCTCCCTATAAAAGGCCATTTATTGTTTGTTTAGAAGGGTTGGCACTCAGTCATAATAAAGAAGCAAGTATACAATCAATTACACTTAAGCACTCTTCCCTATTCTCTGCATATAGCCTTCCAAGACTATTCCAAGCTCATTCAAGTATTCAAACTAGTCCCTATCCATCTAAAGTACATCTAGTTGCATATATCACATAATATTTACACCAAACACTTCAATGGGAGAACCACATTAGCTTTATCTATCTTCAAAGTATTGGTATGTAGGCAACGTGCCCACACATGGGGTTTGAAGTGCATCCAATGTATCTTTTACACACTAAACCCCCCTCTTTTCCCAAGTTTTCATTTAAGTTCAAGTACCAAGAGCTCCTAAGAGGATCAAAGATTTAAATAGGCACAAAGCAAGATCTATGAGGTTTTAGACCCTAAAATTTTAGTGACAGGATAACACAGACATTTCAAATAGAACCCAAAAATATCTTACCCTTAGGACACTAGTGCTGGAGAAGGGCTATAGCGCTAGATGGTAGGGTGTCCATTTTATGACACTACTATCCAGCTCAAAAATGAAGTTTATAAACCTATTCCAGCCTACTTCCTAGTCCTTCTCCTCCAGTATCAGACTTCATCTCAATCTAGAATAGTAAAAAATAAGCTAAGTTGAATATTCTCTTTCTTATTTCTATATTTATAAAAAGGTAAACTACTATCTATTTCCATAAATTAGTAGGTTAATCAAAGCATATTTATTTACTGATTTACTATACTCAAACCCTTTATTTAATTAGGAATTACACCATTAATTTATTAAAAGCATAAAATACTGGTACACTTTTTTGGTGCCAAATTTTTTTACCCTAGTGCATAAAGGCAGTCATTGGATTCATCTTGGCAAGGTGATCGCAATGGTACCATCTCCTAATATACTTTTTTGGGGGTGAAAACCTTCCTAGGGTTTGTATATGTTAGGTCCTATATAGGGAAGAAAAGGGGGGAAAGAAAATCCTAAGACTCCTACTGGTGACATAGAATCTGGAACTTTAGATCCATTGATTTCTCAACTTTAGGCTGACATAAAGGGATTGGTGAGGCATAATGAATTTGTTGCAATTCAAATTTATATTTCAAGGATTTATAGAGATATTAATGGGGTTCAAACTTAATTAAATTATATCACTACTCAATTGGCTTCCCTTTCATCTCAGTTACAATCAAACAACCCTCCACTTCATCATTCGGGTCTTCCTCCTCTCAACACTAACAACTCCAATTCTGGTGTGAAATTGATATTACCAAAAGTGGACATACATAAGTTTTAAGGTAAGGATCCTCTCACTTGTATTACATAAATTGATAATTTATTTGATCTACATCAAACTCCTAGTTCTCAGAAGGTGATAGTGGTGTCTCTGTATCTAAAACTAGAGTAGTCCATTTGGTATCGCTAATTGTGTACTCAAAAGAAAAATAATGGTGCTCCTATTACATGGTCTATTTTCACTGATTATTTGTTGGCTCATTATCAGAATAATGTCTCTAAGAACTACTTTAGCTAGTTAGCTAAACTATAGCAAATAAGAACTATGAAGGATTATATTCATTAATTTTAGAATTTATCCTTACGGGTGGAAGACATCACTGAGAAAAATTTCATTGATCTATTTTTGGGTGGCCTCAAATATAGCATATAATTTTAGGTTTGGATGTTTAACCTAGCATCTATATTAGAAGTTACTCCATGGGCACACATTGCAGAGGAAAAAGAGATGGTCAAATAAAAAACCTTCACTATTGGTCATGATCGCACTTTTCAGCACCATCATATCCTCAACCCACTATATTGACACCTTGAAAAATTAAGGAGAAGTGAGCTAAAGGGTTGTGTTATGGTTGTGATAAAAAATGAAGCAAAGACCATCACTATGCTAAAAATAAGTTGTTTTACATCGAAGGTGCGAGGATGATGATGATGAGGAGGCAATTGGTGAGGATGAAGAAGGTCCTTAGGAGGAATCTAAAGACTCTCATCCTACTATTTTTTATCATACCATTTCAGGTATTGTTACTCCCAAAACTTTTAAGGTGGTGGGTTTCCTAAAAAAACAAAAGGTCACTGTATTAATTGATAGTAAATTGGTTGCTCACTTGAACTATTTCATTTATCTTGCTCCATAATTTTAGGTCATGATTGTAGATGGTGGTACTATCAGCTACTTAGGAAAATGCCATAATATTAAGTTGGCCATGAGAGACTACTTGTTGGATTCTCTTATGTTTGATATTCCCATGGGAGGAGCTGACATATTTTGGAAGTACAGTGGCTCACCACTTTGGGCAAGTGGTATCAGACCGGTTTGTCTTGAGAGTGTATGATCCCAAGGATGAGGTCAGGCTATAATAAGCTTGGGTGGGAAACAAAAGAGCTTCCAAATTTTCCACCTGTTCACTCTAAATGACTTCAAATGGCAGATGACACCGAGACATCTGATCCTTTCAAGGAAATGGTGAATGAAGCCCTCCAATGGCAATAAGTGCAGATGCTACAACAGTTTACCCAAATTCTTCAAACACTCCCGATGGGAAATCCTGGCTCTGTGGCTCCACTTCTTAGCTCCTCAACTAGGGAACATCCTTTCAATGCCCCAACACCCTTCAAGGTCCAGGTAAATTTTGATATTCCTACATTTGAAGGCAAAATCAATGCTGATGCAGTAGAAAATTGGTTGGATCAATTATCTTCCTACTTCTCTATAAATAAGTTCATTGATGGAGAAAAGATTACTTTTGCTCTTTTGAAATCAACATTGCCTGTGAAAAACTGGTGGGAAGTGTACAAAAAGAGGTTCAGTATAGATGACATTGGCTTTGAGGTGGAACCTACCTGGGATAATTTTGTGGAAGCAATGAAGGAAGAATACTATCCCATTGGATCATATGACGATTTGTATATAGAGTGGCAACAACTTCGCCAAGGTAAGGAACAATCTGTTCAAGATTACACTGACATTTTTCATTCTCTATCTGCAAGATTAGGCATCCAAGAAAGTGAGAAACACAAGGTTCTCAAATATCATGGTGGAATACAATGGTACATACAGGGAGAAATGGAACTCTTCAATTTGGAAACCATCAGGGAGGCATACAAGTTTGTAGTGAAGATTGAGCAGAAAAATGGAAGAATGAATATAAATAATCAGTCTTAAAAATGGAAAAGTGACAAAGAAGGTCAAACACGAGGCCAAAATTGGAAGCAAAAGGAAGGAAAGATTGGGAAGTTGTGTGATTATCACAAATCTGAAACTCACTCTAAAGAAGAATGTCAAGCTATCAAATCACTACTTTCTGAGTCACAATCCTCTACTCTACCTCATACAGACCCTACAGTCGAAGAGGTTGAAGACAAAATTATAGATGTTGATCCTGAAGCCATTATTGCTTCATCACAGACACATGACAAGATGCTAGATGACAAGGAAAGGTTGTTTCACTCTAAGTTATGGGTGAAAGGTAAGCCTCTACATTTCATTCTTGATAGTGGAAGTCAAAAGAATTTAATCTCTGCTGATGTTGTGAAAAGCCTAAATCTATCTATAAAGCCTCACCCAAAACCATATAGTATTGGATGGTTGAGTCCAAGGAGAAACCTTCGTGTCACCCACCAATGTCTTCTTTCATATGCAATACAACCTTTCCAAGATGAGGTCTTATGTGATGTGGTCAATCTATATGTTTGTGATGTACTCTTTGGTCAGCCATTCATGTATGATCGACATGGTATATATGAATCGAGAACTAGAAGGATCACTCTCACTCTTGGAACATGGCGCTACAGGGTACCAGAAGTACCACCTTCTACATCTGTCTCTCTGATTAGTGCCAAGAAATTTGTTCTCATGGTGGTCAAGCCACAGGAATCTAAAAGGGCCAATATTACAGCCCTGACTACACAAAAAACAAAACAATAGAAGCAAATCGATATCGAGCTGAATAAGTTCACAACCTTCCATCCATAGACTGATGGTCAGATAGAAATGGTGAACAATCAGGTATGTAACAGAAATCAAATCGAAGTAAAACTACCACACTTGATGAAAAATATTGATGCAATGGGGACCATTACTTCTCAAGGAGGGAGGAATGATTTGGACAACAATTTAGATGATAATTCGAGTAATGGGTCCACCCCATTTGATGGCAGAACTTCAGGGAGCCATAATTTTTGCACCATAGCTCTAGTTGACTCACCGTTTGAACCGTTAGAAAGCTAATAATAAGGGTAACATCATGAGATGGCATTGAGCTTTGCTCAATGAAGTTTAACCCCCTAAAACCCAATGTAAGTGTCCCAAATTTCAATTTTAGTAGTCCAATCTAAAAATAGTAAGTTTCTAAAAATAGTAATTCCTCAAATTTTGTATTGTTGTAAATCATGGAAGTTGAACCAATTCATCTCCCTCGAGATTGGTGACCTTCCATATCCTCCCCACACCTTCAAAACATGTATAAATGAAGATGTAACCTGAAATGGAAATCAGACATCTCTTCTCAGAGATAAGCATATGTTTGGATCTGCAATTTTGATGAATAAAACATCTCTTTTCAGAGATAGCATTATTTGAATTGTGTTGTTCTTATTTTTGAATTATATTTCAACCAAAGATCATATTCTCTTATGATGCATCCTATCTGCTTCTATTTTTGTGTTGATTGTGTAGTCAGGACTGCAACATCGGCCTTCTTGGATTTATGTGGCTTGACCACCATGAAGACAAATTGCTTTGTTTTCTCCACCAATCTCTTGCATTGCTTTGCACTGATCAGGGAGACAGATGTGTGAGGTGGTACCTCTAGTACCCTATATCACCATGTTCCAAGAGTGAGGGTGATCCTTTGAGTTCATGATTCATAGATGCCATGTCATTCATACATGAATGGTTGACCAAGGAGTACATCACAAACATCTAGATTGACCACATCACACAAGACTTCATCTTGGAATGGTTTTATAGCATATGAAAGAAGACACTGATGGGTGACACAGAGGTCTCTCCCTGGGCTTAACCATCCAATACTATAGGGCTTTGGATGAGGCTTCATGGATAGATTTAGACTTTTCACAACTTTAGCAGAGATTAAATTCTTTTGACTCCCACTATCAAGAATGAAATGTAAAGGCTTACCTTTTACCCATAATTTGGAGTGGAACAATCTTTCCTTGTCATCTGTTCTTTCCTCATAGTTTTGTGATGAATTGACAATGGTTTTAGGCTCAGCATCTACAATTTCTTCTTCGTCCTCTTCAACTGTGGGTTATGTATGAGGCAGAGTAGTGGACATCAAGTATTGTGACTCAGAAAGCAATGACTTGATGGCTTGACATTCTTCTTTGGAGTGAGTTCCATTTTTGTGGTAATCACACCATTTTCCAGCCTTCCCTTTATGGGATTTCTTATCCTAAAACTCCTTTTTCTTCTAACTTGGGCCTCGTGTTTGACCTTCCTTGTCACTTTTCCATTTTGAGGGTTGACTCTTCGTATTCTTTCTGCCATGCTTCTGTTCAATCTTCACTAAAAATTTGTATGCCTCACTGAGGGTTTCCAAATTGAAGAGTTCCATTTCCCCCCGTATGTACCATTGTAGTCCACCATGATATTTGAGAGTCTTATGTTTCTCACTGTCTTGAATGCCCAACCTTGCAGACAAAGAATGAAAAGTGTCTGTGTAATCTTGAACAGATCGGTCCTTACCTTGGCAAAGTTGTTGCCACTATATGTAGAGATCATCATATGCTCCAATTGGATAGTATTATTCTTTGACCGCTTCCACAAAATCATCCTAGGTAGGTTCCACCTCAAGGCCAATGTCATCTGTACTGAACCTCTTTTTGCACACTTCCCACTAGTTTTTCACAGGGAATGTTGATTTCAAAAGAGCAAAAGTAATCTTTTCTCCATTGATGAACTTATTTATAGAGAAGTAGGAAGACAGTTGATCCAACCAATTTTCTACTACATCAGCATTGATTTTACCTTCAAATGTAGGAATATCAAAATTTACCTGGACCTTGAAGGGTGTTGGGGCACTGAAAGGACGTTCCCTGTATGAGGAGCCAGGAAGTGGAGCCGCGGAGCCAAGATTTCCCATCAAAAGTGTTTGAATAATTTGGGAAAATTGTTGCAACATCTGTGCTTGTTGCCATTAGAGGGCCTCATTCACCATTTCCTTAAAAAGATCAGATGTCTCAGTGTTGTCTGCCATTTTAAGTCATTTGGAGCGAACAGGTGGAAAATTTGGAAGCTCTATTGTTTCCCACCCAAGCTTCGTGTAGCCTAACCTCATCCTCGAGATCATACACTCTTAAGACAAACCACTCTGATACCACTGATCCAAAACTCAGAAGTTTTGGTTGATAAATATCACAATAACATAGAAATAACATAGTAACAATGAATTCTTTGAGAAGAGATGTAGTATTACTCAAGATCACAATACAAATATATGATTATCTCTGGGAAGAGATGTTTATCTTCACATTTTGGGTTATCTCTCATTTTATACATAATTTTAAAGCATGGGGAGGATGTGGAAGGTCACCAATCTCAAGGGAGATGAATTGGTTTAACTTCCAATATTTAAAACAATACAAAATTTGAGGAATTACTATTTTTAGACTACACTACTAAAATTAAAATTTGAGGCACTTCCATTGGGTTTTCAGGGGTCAAAATTCATCAATCAAAGCTCGATGCCATTTTCACGATGTTCTCCTCATTATTATCTTTCCAACAGTTCAAACAACGAGTCAATTGGAGCTACGGTGCAAAAGTTATGGCTCCCAAAAGTTTTGTCATCAATTGAGGTGGAACTGTCACCTGAATTGTCGCCTAAATTGATGCCTGGATCAATGCTATAGTATTAAGTTGGCCATGAGAGACTACTTGTTGGATTCTCTTATGTTTGATATTCCCATGGGAGGCGCTGACATTATTTTGGGAGTACAGTGGCTCACCACTTTGGGCACTATAGAGATGAAATTCTAGGAATTATTCATGCACTTTCATTCTGATAGAAGGACATTTGAGCTAAAGCGATTAAGGGATAAATCTCCACAACTTGTTAGTCCCCATCAAATGATAAAGATTATCCAAAAGGGTGATAAAATATTTGTAGCTCACTTGTTTTCCATAAAAGTTCAGCCATCTACACCTCCTGATCTATAATAAGTGATTGATGCCCATTTAGTTGTTTTTTGTGACATGTCAAAAGGACTTCCACCTAACCACACATATGATCATGCTATCAAACTTATTCTTAGTAGTACACCACCCAACATCAAGCCATATAGGTATCCCTATGCCTAGAAAAGTGAAATTAAAAATATGGTACAGGAGATGTTGGATGCAAGAATCATTCACCATAGCCAAAGTGAATATTATTCACCAGTTAGCATGGTGAGAAAGAAATATGACACTTGGAGGATGTACCCTAACTATAGAGAACTCAACAAGTACACTATCAAAGATAAGTTTTCTATTCTTGTCATTGATGATTTGTTAGATGAATTAAATGGTGCTCTTTATTTTACCAAGTTAGATTTGTGTTCTAGGTATCATCAAATCTAGATCCATGATGAAGACATACCCAAAACTAATTTCAAGACTCATGAGGGACTTTATAAGTTTTTGGTTATGCCTCTTGAGCTAACAAATACACCATCCACCTTTCAGACTTTGATGAATTCTATTTTTAGGCCATTTTTGAGAAAATTTGTTCTAGTATTTTTGGATGATATCCTCATTTATAATAAAAATTGGGAAGACCATTTGCACCATGTGAAACATGTACTCTCAATTCTATAACATCAGTTGTATACCAAACACTCCAAATGTACTTTTAGAGCTTGTGAGGTTGAGTATTTGGGTCATCTGGTTTCACATACAGGATTGAAAGTGGATCCTAAAAAAATTAAAGCAAGGGTAGCCTGGTCAATTCCTAAGACACTCAAGTAACTATAGGGATTTATAGGGATAATTGGTTACCATCACAAGTTTGTCAAAAAGTATGGTGGCATTGCAGCCCCACTCACCTCTTTGTTGAAGAAAGACTCTTTTCAGTGGACTGATATAACTACCAGGGCATTTAAACAACTAAAATTGGCTATGTGCACCACTCCAGTGTTGGCCACTCCTAATTTTTCCAAGACTTTTGTGGTTGAAGGTGATGCATTTGGCTAAGGTATGGGTGTTGTACTCATGAAAGAAGGCAGACCACTTGCATTTGAAAGTTGTCAACTGAAGGGTAAAAATCAGCACAAGCCCATTTATGAGAAGGAAATGATGGCCATTTTGCATGCATTCAAACAATGGAGGCCTTGTTTGATGGGTCATCACTTTCAAGCAAAGACTGATCATGATAGTTTCAAATATTTTTTGGAACAATGGTTGTCATCTAAATAACAATAGAAAAGGGTAACTAAGATGTTAGGCTATGATTTTGAAATAGTTTACAAGAAATGCAAGGATAATGTAGTGGTAGATGCACTATCTAGGAAGGATGAATCAGTTAAGGCATTTCTATGTGTTATGATCTTTCTATAGGTAGATTGGCGAAAGGAAACATGATCAGAATGGGATAATGATAGTGCTACCCATGATTTGATTCAGAATCTTCAACAAGGTTTGGGTGGATTTGAAAAATTCACATGGAAAGGTGATTCATTATGGTATAAAGATAGATTATACCTATGTAATAATTCTCTTAAATAAAAAATCCTTAAATAACTTCATATAACTCCAATTAGGGGTCATTCATAATTTTTGAAACCCTATCATAGAATCAAGCAAGATTTTTTTGGGAAGGACTCAAGGGGGATACCCAAAACTATGTGATTGAATGTATGATCTATCAACAAAATAAAAGAGAAACCCTCAAAACCCCAGGTCTTTTGCAGCCTTTATCCATCCCTATCCAATGTTGGGAAGAGGTGTCTATGGATTTCATTATAGGGTTATCGAGATCTGATAGTTAAAATGTTATCATGGTTGTGGTAGATCATCTCAATAAGTATGCTCATTTTTATTCTTTATCATAGCCATTTGTTGCTAGTACAATAGCTTCTACTTTTCTCAATATAGTTCATAAATTACATGGTACCCCTAAGATATTTATTAGTGATAGAGATCCCATTTTCACTAGAAAATTTTGGACTAAGTTATTTACATGTTTGGGCACCCAGTTGGCTCATAGTTCATCCTATCATCCTAAATCAGATGGACAAACTAAGGTAGTCAACAAATGTCTAGAAGGATATATTTGTTGTTTTGTTTATGATAAACAAGATAAATGGGTTCATTGATTGCCACTTGCTGAATGGTGGTATAATACTTCTATTCATAGTTCTTCCAAAATATCTTCTTTTTTGGAACTATATGGATACCACCCTCCATCCATCACCTCAACTTTGAAGGTCCATCCTAAGGTTCATGCAGTTGAAGAACATATTCACCATCAATAGGAGGTCCTTGCACATTTGCGTGAAAATTTAGCCATAGCCTAGAATTGCATAAAATAGCAGGTAGATCAACATAGGAGTGAGAGGAATTTTGACATTGGTTATTGGGTCTTTGTTTTCTTTCAGCCATATAAGTAGATGTCCTTGAAGTTATAGAAAAAGGATAATAAGATGTCTCTTAAGTATTATGGGCTTTATCAGATCTTGTAAAAAATTGGTAGTGTGGCCTACAAGTTAGAGTTTCCTTCTTCCACTCGCATACATCTAGTATTTCATGTATCATGCCTGAATAAATTCATTGGACACAAATTTCCTACTCAAACTAAGTTACCAAAATTGGATGAAGAAGAAAGAGTTATTTTTGATCCTGAGGTGATCCTTTAAATGCATACTAAGCAGTTATGGTCTAGAGAGATTAAAGAGTACCTGATCAAATGGAAGAATCTACCTTGTGAAGATGCCACTTGGGAGGATGAATCCTTTGTGCAGTAACATCCAAATTTGACTCAACATTAAGGACAACATTGTTTTGAAGGGGAGGGGTATGCTACGTCCTTAACCATTGACGTGTCTAGGGATGTGTGTGGTCGACTTGTGGCTTAAATACCTATTTTATATTCTTGTTACATTTCTCTATGTTCTTAGTTAGGTCAGCCTATGGAATAACCATGGCTAAGTAGACTATATATAGGAGGTAGTGGTTAGTCTTTGACCATCATGTTTAGTATTTTGCTCTTAGTGTATTATTGTGGAGATTGCCCCCTCGAAGTGGCTTGGCTATGTTATTCAGTATTCTTCTCTACTCTCAATTATTATTGTGTGATCTCTCATATTTGCTTATTTTATGTGATATATAATCATTTTGTGTGAACATATAAGTAATTTTATTATACCACCATTCATCAAATCGGTCTCTACACTCTCTTAAAAAAGGGTCCGAGAAATAGAAAAAAAAAGGTGTGCTTTATTTAACCAATCTTGGTAAGCCCTCTATATGCTCTAATAAGTGCAATAGATATCCAAACACTCAAATTTTACTATACTGGCCTATTACTTAGGCCCAAAGACCTAAGAACTCACCTAAGGTGCAACAAGAAACATCAAGACACTTTTTGTGAGAATCGAGCATAAAGACACACATTTACAACCTCTAACACTATAGAGAAAAGGTAAAATACATTATCCATATACCTAAATATTAATATAATAACACTCATTATATATACATACACCATCATTTCATTCATTCATTCACATATTTATATAATCAATGTACAATGTACATCTAATAAAAAACATACATTTATAATATAATGATGATCTTTATAGATAACATCTTTAAAACCTAACCTGATGCTTCTCCACAAGAACTTCTGAATTAGATGATTTAACATCTAACCTACAACTTATCTAAATTCTTTTCTCTCTCAAATGGGAACCCTAGGCCTTTATTTATACTTTTATTGAACCCCTTGAACCCTTGTGAGTTGTCTCATTTCTTTAGTTATCATGCTAGCTATTTGCACATCTTGGGAATATTATATTCTAGATTCCTTCCACATATCTATGAAATAAAATATTATTATTCCCACATGGCATATGTTTTATCCAACCTAGATTAATCTTTTTCCATCTGCATCATTCCTGTCTTGCTAAATGTCAGTTGTCAACATCTCCTAAATATGACATCTTCTTCTCCAAGTGTGATTCTTTTCATTTGATATGTGATTTTGTTATTTCATGCATTATGCATCATTTGTCATATGTTAGATTCTTCTTTATGCATGTGGGACTTTGTGAAAATTATACCTTTTCAAATCTACATGACTCTTCACATGTGTCACTTATGAATGAAGCTTCAAGAAAACTTCTACAATTTCTTTAAGCACAATTTTAGGGCTAACATTGTTGTATGAGGCTTTTGCCTACCAAATTATGTCATGTTCATTCCTCATGATAAACCATGTAAATCACCAAAATACACAATTATATCATAATCATAATAAAACATAGAAACATAGATACAATAATCTACCATGCCACAAATTGTAGACACAATGATAATTTTAAAATAGTTATAAATATATTGTGAAATGTTGCCTAGAAAACTTTTATGTAGTTAAAGAGAAGTATATTTTTAAAAACAACAATGTTCAATACTTTTCTAAACTTATAGGGAAATATTTTTAAATACTACATTATTTAAACCTAGTGATAGTATGGTAGTGACAATCAATGTAGTACTCAAACATGTTTGAATGAGAAAGTATTTTATTTTTCACAAAATACACTAAAACATGACCTGTAGAAAAACCATAATTAGAAGAAAATAGTTTAAGATTGAAAAAAGGTCATTTCAAAAGAGCCAATGAAATCATTCAAAAATTGTTAATGTGTTGAAATTTCCAATCTATACAACCTGCATTTCAATCTTACCATGGGATCTCTAATTAATGTGGGATTATTCCTTGTAAAGAACTTTTAGATCCAACTAATTTTATATTATAGCCTAAATCTATTCTACCTAAAATAACAATATGAATAAAACTTACTTAGAAAAAATTAAGAGAAGAACATGAATTATAATGGTGATGCACCAAAATGGAAATAATTGACTCCTTATTCTAACAAACACAAAACTATTAGAATGTTAGAAAGAAAAAGAACATAAAACAAAGCAATAGAATGCGAGAGGCAAGATGCAACTCAAATATAGAAATAGAATTATAGTAGCAAGAAAAAAATAAAAGGATAGAAAAATCAAATCTACAAAAGCTTTCATCAATTGTAAGAAATATACACAAAATGCATCCTATTGTAATGAGAGATTCAAAGGAAATTTAACATAAAAATAAAAGAGGCTTTAGATCTATATCACATGAATATAGGGACTTGGAAAGTCAATGGAATTAGCTACTTGTTCAAAATGAGCATATTACATGCATAGGGAAGAGGAGGGGGAAGAAACCATTGATTATCATGATGTCTATGTGTAAAAATAGAAGTTAAAATGACTGGGAAGTTTTAATTTTGCCTATGTTTTTTAGTTTTTCAGAATAATATTTTTGGCCTTTTATGGATACTCTTTTTTAATATAAAAGCTTAAATAGTTAAAGATCTGGCTAGCTCATGTACTCTATTTATAATTAACTGAAAAAAATTAAACTAAATAATGTGTTTGTAACTTTTATTTTTAATTAAATTTAACCTTTAAACAAATGGGCTCTTTTTAAAATAAGCTTTTATTTAAACAAGGGCGTCATGTGCCAAGGGATAGAATAAAATTGAAATTTGTTTTAAGTATTTTGTTTGAAAAAAATGATAGTAGAGAGCATTGATATCTAGCAAAATTATTGAATAATAATAAAAAATGTTTTGTAAAAGGCAAATTTGAGAGTGCTATTGATATTATTGTGGAGGACACAAATGATGACAAAAAAATTTAGAAAAAATGTGTAAAGAATTAAATCTACAAAGAAGACATTCATCTAGATATTAATTCAGATTGAAACAAGATTTGCAAGCTAAGCCACAAGTAAAAATGTTGTTCCCACTTAAAATCCTAGGGATTTGGAATCAAAATTGCTCCCACACATTTTTTAGGTAGGCAACATACCAATAGTTGGGTGCTCATTATTAACAAGAAGTATATTGATAATGTTTTATTAAATATAATCAAGCTAATACATCTTGGTTCATACCTATATCTAAATGCAGTCTTGAAGAGGATGTTTTTCCAATATAACATGCTTAGAGCACAATTGAAACTACTTGGGTTAAAATAGGAACTTTGAATACTCTGATTACATTTTTCAGTGGTTATATCAGTGTTATTTCTATTTCTATAACAAGACTTGAAGGTTAATATCGAAAGTCAAGTTGGAATAATATTTAGTCAGCTCAGAATATTGTTACCCTGACTGTTTCATCTCTAAAGAGCATGACAAGATTAATGATTTAATGTTGAAAAATGAATATCATTTCCAACTTTGTAAAGCAAATTATTTAAAACTTCAAGTGAGGAGATCTATTCACCACCATAAATAGATTTTGTGTTTACATTTATGGTTTATCATAAACTAAAAATCATATATGACAAATTAGCCACAAAATAACATAATATTATAGCAGCAAAGAGTAAGCAGAGTTGATCTATGCTCTAATTTTGTGAAGGTGAATAGAGTTTGCCTATACTCCAAAGTGATAAAGGTTAATCTTCTCCATAGTTGGGTAGATTGGAAAATTATGTTATAATTATATTCCTTGCAAAATAATTAAAAAAAATCATAAAAGATTTAGCGAAGAATTCCTAAATTTTCACTTGGAATGTAAACATTCAACAAGTTACAAAGACTTACTCTAATTATAAGTTACGATTATTTTTACAGTGATAGGTTTTGTAGCAGGTGAAGTTTAAACCCATAAAACCTCCACCAGCTTATTGGATTTTCCTATGCCATAGCATGTAAATCTATTTTAAACGAACTCTTGTAGCCTTTGAAGACTCCAGCTAATTTGGTCCATAAACCCCTGATTGTTGCAGCATCCTCAACACTATAAATTTTTTGATGGCCTTCATGAAGCCCTTCTTAACCTCCTCATCACCAATAGGGACAACTTTCCCAGGCCTCGACACGAACCATTTGGGATTCACTACAAATGCAGCCATGTGTAAAGTAGTGTTTTAAGTTTTAACTATTTTTTTATTTTTATTTTTAGTGAGTTTTTTAATTTTTTAAAAAGATAGATGTGAAACGTCCAAACATCTTGAGGACAAGGTGTGTGATGGCAAGCCATTTCTAGGTCATCCCAAAATTCTAGGATGTTTCCGAGACATCCCCGAAATGTCATGCACATCTGAGATGACAAACCTAAGACACATCCTAGGGCAACACTGAAAATCATTAACAAGCCAACAAACCATGATAGTATCCCTTGCTTGCAAGGCCACAAAAAGCTTCAAACTGCCATAGCAATGTCAAGCCCCAGTATGCAAGACCATAAAACAAGTAAGTCCCCTTGTGGTAAATGGCCTCCAACAACCTCCCAAACTAACTTCAAGAGGCAAAATATGAAATTGACATAATAATTCCAACTACATGAGATGGCTCATACTCCCAAGGTTAGACCGTCCATCAAATGCAATAAAGGAAACAACAGTGATCATAATGCTCCCACACCCATCACAACCATTTCCATTATTGATTCCCAAACCTTGAACAAAACCAGATCCATACTTTGTCTCGATCAAAAACAGGCCAGAAGCCTCCATATGCAATAACAAATAACGGTACCAATACCTAGAACTTGTATATACCTTTCCTACAATTCGAATATGAGGTCAAATGAAGTCTATATGACCGATTTATGCCTTTTGAACAATCAAATCTCAAAAGTGCATTACCCATTCAAAGAAATTTAAAAATCAAATTTCACCGATAAATCACTTCAATGTACTACTTGGCACCACCTGATTCATTGAATCTGTAACTACTACATTGCAATTCTACGCCCCTATAACCCTTCATCCTTCTAAACACCTGTTGACTATGCACTTACTCCGAGTCTGGGATAGGCACCTAGTTAGGGTGCCTGCAGCTCTCATAGAAAAGTCAACAACCCCTTTGGTGCAAGCCTCCTACCACCACCATTCCATTGAGGGTGACACTTCCACAGCTTTACCTTGTTGCTTCTCCACAATATACCGCTGCCACCAATAGCTTCCCAGAAATCAATATAGAGAGAGAATAGAATTATAATGCCATGTATGTTATGTGTAACGTGTATAGGGAATGCATGGCCCATTTATTTGAACACCCAAAACTAATATGGCATGGGAATAGTAAACCCTCCATGGCCCATATCCTATCACAACTTTCCCAAAGGCATACCACAAGATTGTCAACTTGACAACCCAGATAAGACAGGTTTTACTATTTGAAGTCAAAAAGGATGTTTTAAATACTTGATCCAACAAAATTGTGGTTGAAGCATATTCTTAAATCAAAGATGTCCTTATACTTGCATTCCTATGGTATCACCACGTGTTTATTCTACAACTTCTAAATCTTCTTGTCTATGGTAAAGTACTTCCTAGAAAGGTATCAAAGTGATTTCTAAATAGAATTTTGACTATAGGGCCTCCACAATCACCGTCGAAGATGAACTTTCTAAAATTGCCTAGTTTTGTTCCATGTTAATCTGCATCTCTCTCTCTTTTCTTATACATTCTCTTTCTTTTTTAAGATCTTTGGATAGTCCTCTTTTACTTTAAATCTTATCTACCCAAATATATACAAGAAAATTGTATTGAAAAAATACATATGTTAACAAAACCAAAGCCAATTTAAACAATGTGATATTCAAAAAATTGACAAGATATTTTACCAACAACAAGATAGATTCAACATTCTTTTCTAAAACTTCTTGTTTAGAAAAAGCATCAAAAGCATTGCCTTGGTAAAAATGTATTAACTCCTCAATACAAATTCAAATGACAAATAACATGTAACCTCTTGAAAATATGACCACTACCAAAGAGGAATGAGAAAGAAGAATAACCATCGAAAAACAAAAATGGTGACTTCACATTCGTAGGGAAAGCTACAGGGGATAAATCACATAATAACAACAGAAATAATTTTGAGATAGACCCACATGCATGGACCCAATGTTATATTGAAATTCATATGAATCCAAGGTTTACAACGAGGTATCTCGAAACACGTTCACTTAATTTGTCACTTATTTGTGGTGAAGGGAACATATATAGTCATAAATGCATTGTTTGAATTAAACAACAAAACAATATATTATGCTTTTTCAATTAAAATCAGCTCTGATACTTAACCCCGAAAGATATGCCGGAATTTCCATTCATTGTCGTGGGGATTTCTAGCAATCAGTTCCTGAACAGGTAACTGTTGAGTAAAATCCTGCGAAGAAAATGTAACAAAAAAGCAGGACTCCAATGACTAACTTAATGAGCTGGATGCACTCAGAATTCTTTTTTATTTCTCCTTACGATAACTATAATTTTCCTGTCCAAGCTCTCTTAAAACCTAGTATAAGAAGATTTAAGGATAAGAACCATACAAGAGGAGGAAAAAAATTCTCCGCTGCCCGGCGTGGAACAGAGAAACCACCATGAGTGCTAGTGTCACTTGCAGTCAATGTTTTGCAGAAGTAATTGGTTGGTTGCTTGTTTGGTGTGCCTAGATCAGAAGGGAGATAAGTATATTTTTGCTCTTGCTGCACGACATTATTAACTTTTAGTTTAATACAGAAACAACACAAAACATGTGTGTCATGCCAAAGAAAATCTTATAAAATTCATGATGTCTTACAGCACTCAGTGGCTGTAATGTCATCTGAGCATATACTTCATCTGTCTCCACATCTGCCTGGCATCCAAGGAAGCATTATTTTATCAAGCATCTAGAGCTTGTAAATATACAGAATGGCTAGGAATAAAATGCTCAGAATCAAAGACAGGATGAAATGCAGGGAAAACTTACATGCATAGTGACATTGTGAAGCTGGCGGATTAATTAAGGTGGCATATTTGGATATTTGGCATGTGAGAATCAACCTCTTTGTTTGTTGAAGCAGCTACCTGAAATCAACTTCAAAACCATGATCAATTTTACCAGTTCAGAATACAATTTTAGAAAATAAGGTATAAATAAATGATAGACAGAAAATAAGTCTTTGTTCACTTTACTTTCTGTCACTTCCACCCATTCAAACATGTTTCACATATCGTATGTAAAATAATATTTTAAGTTTATAAAGCCTCAAGCTTACCTGCTCACTGTGGCCTGTGGAAAATAGACAACCCTGCTTCCAACAGTGGGCAAGGACACCAGTGGCCCAGCACAAGCATGCCAAATCTCTGAATTAAGACACGGCCTTTCTCCTGTCGATGAAACATGAATAATTAAAATGGGTATATCATCATACAACAATTTTCTATCATAACTTTAACCATA
Organism: Torreya grandis; assembly: GCA_037957365.1. Lineage (NCBI taxonomy): Eukaryota > Viridiplantae > Streptophyta > Pinopsida > Cupressales > Taxaceae > Torreya > Torreya grandis. The sequence goes on from JARHVA010000515.1 coordinate 2,499,875, forward strand.
ATGCAAGGAATCATGTGCAATTCAAGAAACTTCCGGTAAAAAGTTATGTTTAACATTTTCTAGATGTAATTTTTTCCCAGGTAATGCCATTGGCTGCAAAGGCCAATTCCACGTTTCTACTTCATATCTAAATCACAATGCCAGATTCAAATGTTTCACAAGTAACACCCATAATTACCTTAAATCAATTAGAAAGTTTTTCGAGTTAAGCTCCTCAAAGAAATCGACCAAGACAACCATCAAACAGATGCAAAATCTGAAACAATTTCCAATTTAATAACAAAATAAAAAGAAATCAAAGACATGTCACCAGCAAATGTTCTTTTCTTAGCAAAATTGAGACTCTTACAACTGATTACAAGCTCATACAGAGCTCATAATCAATTTCTGATTTAAGAAACAACAAATTACAAATAGAAAAGGGCTAAAATAGGAAGAAATCAAAGATAACTCGCCAGCAAAATGTTATCTTCCGATCAAAGTTGGACTCTAACAACTGATTACATCCTCGTCGAGATCATAAAAGCCCCCTTCAAACCCATCGCAGAAAAATAATTCCCATGAACAGGGAAGAAACACATGATACATAAAATTGATGTAACCACTCCTTGAAAGCACCAATTACTGGCCAATGTTTATGAAGGGGAATTAATGTGTTTTGTACAACCCATTCTATTATCTAAATTTGACTAGATTTAGTTAAATTTTGAAGAGAAGCATCGTTCTGGAATTTGCAGATTTTTGAAGAAGGCCCATCCAGATTTGATCCAAAATGCCAAGGGCAGCAAATAATATGAATATGATTAATATATATATTATTGTACACTGGTAACCATAATCAAATAATCCGGTCAGTCAAATAATCAAATATAGATAACGTTATAATCAAAAGTACATTTTAATTCTCCACTGTTTACAAGGACTTAAACTCCACCTGCTGTAAAACCCATCATTGTAACAATAATTGTATCATGCAATTTGTAAACATATTAAACTCTTTAATTACTAATAATTGTTAGAGTATTTTTTTTGGAGAGATTTTGGCATTTATTATGGACAATTACTTTTTATGATGTCATCAATTTACACTTTTATAACATTTTAACAATTTCTACAACCAAAATATTGTTCAATAATTTTTTTAATCCTTTTTATTAATAAGAAGTTTTTAAATATTATATTATATAAAAAATAATGAATTTTGATTGGTAAATAATGTATAGTTTAATTAAAAGTTAAAGTGAACTGAAAAAATGAGGTGAGCCCTCTAAAATATCAATAAAACTATTTAAACTTAGTAAATAAGGATTTTTATTTTTAAAAATAATGATCCTCAGAAATAATAAAACTTGGTGATGAAATTTCTTAATAAAAAGCAATGTGAATTTGTAATACGATACTTCAATTAATTCAACATTTTAATTTTTTAAAAAAAATTAAAAAATATTTCAACAATATAATATTTCAAAATCTATTTACACTCAATTACCATATTAACCCTTCAATAATTTAAAATTTACTATTAAAATAAATAACTCTACATAAATCTTTTTAAAAAAATATGAATTTGAAGTCGACAATCAAAAAAGAGAATACCGAGGACAAGGATACAATAGTAAACAATAAATCTAATTTAATGGTTTTGTACCAACTAATACTACACTAACAAAAGGTGAGCTGGAAAACAAAGGGCATGGACACAAACATGAAAAAATAATGGTAGCAGCATATACCACTAGATAAGATGTGAAAGTGACCACTACTTTAATAAATCTAATATAATGGTTTTGTACCAACTAATACTACACTAACAAAAGGTGAGTTGGAAAACAAAGGGCACGGACACAAACATGAAAAAATAATGGTAGCAGCATATACCACTAGATAAGATGTGAAAGCGACCACTACTTTAATACTATTTATTCAGTATTTTAAACTCATAAAATGGAATGGAATATACCTGAAACTTTAACTCTTGAAACATATGCAAAATTTTGATTCTTGATGTGAAAATAATTTCACTTGGGAACCTCACAAATTTAATTTTTTTGATGCCTTGGTTGTTTATCTAAAATGCAACGATTGCTTTACTTATAATGTTTAATTTATAGAAAGATGATATCCCATCTATTTCAAAATTATTTGCACTTTATATTCTCATTTTGACAGAGATTAAATTATATGATAGCAATTTCAAAAGTTTTGAAGTTTGTAAGGTTGATGAATAGAAGTTTAAATTCACAAATTTCATTTACTACATTATTTGGATTTATGATGGGATTTAAAAATTGTGTGAAACTTGTATTTGTCAGGTACACTGATTTAATAAAAGAGGGAAAAGCATTAGTCAACAAGGACAACTCTAAGCCCCATCAGAAGAGTTATTATTGGGAATGGTACAGGAAAAAAGAAAGAAATTTAAACTGGACACAAATACCAAAGTGGGGAGGAAACCTAATCAGACAAAAATTCAGCAGGAAGGACAAAAGTTGAGCAATTCTGGAACCACTATAACCGTATACCTTCAGCACCCTCCCGAATGAAGTTCATCACTTGGAATATACGAGGTTTGAAGGGCTCCCCTTCAAAGTTTCAAGAGATTAAAAGAATGATAGTTAAAAACCAGCCAGCAATGGTAAGTATTCAGGAAACAAAAGCATCTATTGACCTAGTATCCATTCTAGCAAATAATATTTGGCCTAAAGCTCAACATATTTCATTTAGTTCAGATGGAGCCTCGGGAGGCCAAATCACTCTCTGGGATCCTACAGCTATTACTGTTCTTAACTCATGTGCAATAAAAGGAATCATTTGTTTACATGTGTATGATAAGATGGATGATCAGCAGTTCCTTGTGTGTAATATCTATGCCCCAATTTCTGTGGAATATAAAAGACAATAGAGAAAAGGATTGGAATACATCATTCGCTCTTCTCCACAAATTCCACTCATTCTGGGAGGAGATTTTAATACAATACTTAATTTATCAGAGAAGCAGGGAAGCCGTCAGCATTTAGATGTGAGTTCAATAGAACTACAGCAGTTTATACAAAATCGTAATCTAGTGGATGTTCCAACAGACAATGGGATAATGACAGGGACCAACAGAAGATAGGATCAGGGAACTATACTAGAAAGATTGGATAGATTCCTTATTTCTGAGGAATGTTGGATAAGAGGATGTGCTCCTAAAGCATGGATTCTTAATAACATAGGATCCGATCATTGGCCTGTATGCATGGAAATAGGTAAAACTATTCGAAGTAAGGCACCGTTTAGATTTCAGTTGATGTGGCTTCGTCATGCAGATATTCAAGACCTGGTCAGGGAGTGGTGGATGGAAGGAAGGCCTAGGCATGCAATGCATATGTTTATGTTTGCCCAACGCCTAAAATATCTTAAATTCCAACTGCAAAATTGGAATTGGACTGGGTTTGGAGATATAGCTAAAGAGAAAGCAAAGATATTGGCAGAGTTAGAAAAAATTAATGAGGTCCATCGTACTTCTGGCATTTCTATAGATCTCTTTAAAAAGGAGTGCCGCTTGAAGGCAGACCTCCATGAATGGGAAGCAAGAGAAGAAATCATGATCAAGCAGAAATATAGAATTCAATGGCTGAAGGAGGGAGATAAAAACTCAGCCTTCTTTCATAAATCTTTATTAGTTCGGCGAGCTCAAAATCACCTTCATTGTCTATCTACAGAAGGTGGAGATAAGGAAATCTCAATGAATGGTATGAAAAAGGTGGCTAACCACTACTTCCAACATCTATTTATGGCACAGCCGTTGGATACAAATGCTCAGAACAAGCTGCTGGAGTTGATTCCAACAAACATCGGCGAAGAGGATAATGAGAAGCTGACCCAACCAGTCACGGAGGAAGAGCTGAAAAAGACAGTGTTCACTATGCAGAAAGGAAAAACCCCGGGCCCAGATGGATTTCCCATTGAATTTTTTCAGGCATTTTGGGAAATTATCAAGGCAGATCTATTACAGGTAGTGGAGGAAGCGAGGACAGCGAAGACCATGCTTAAAGAATTGAATAAACTTTCATTGCCCTCATACCTAAAGTACGAAAGGTAGAAGATATTTCTGGATTCCGACCTATAGCTCTTTGTAATGTTGTGTATAAGATAATAACCAAAGTAATAGCTGAAAGATTGAAGCCTTGTTTGTCAAAAATCATTTCCCCTGAACAAGGGGGTTTTGTTCCGGGACGACATATCCATGATGAGATTGTACTTGCTCAGGAAATATTGCATTCAATGGAAATCCAGAAGAGGCCAGCCATGTTCATCAGATTAGAATTATCTAAGGCATATGACAGGGTGGATTGGGACTTCCTATGCAAGATCCTTGAGAGGTTTGGCTTTTCTTTTGACTGGATACACCGGGTAAGGGCAAGCTTTGCTACTGTCTCTTTTGCAGTTTTAATAAATGGCTCTCCATCACCATACTTTAATGCATCACGAGGTATAAGGCAAGAAGTCCCGCTGTCCCCTTTACTATTTATCATTTTAGCTGAATGTTTGGGCAGAATGAGTAAAAAAGCATGTCAAGAGAAAAGAATTAATGGTGTGCAGTTGGTCAAAACGGTAAAACCAATCTCATCTCTGCAGTTTGTGGATGACTCTTTCATGATGGGTAGTGCTACGGTGACAGAAGCTAAACAATTACATAAGATCATCCAAACTTTTTCTTCTGCTTTAGGTCAGCCTATAAATAATGGTAAATCAAACATTTTCTTTTTCCATTGTTCTGATAGACAAGCTGATCAAATATTGAATGTTCTCCAATTCCAAAAAGGAGTATTCCCTGTCAAATATCTGGGGGTACCTTTATCCCCTGGAAAGAATGGGAATTGGCAATGGTTAATTGATAGAATATAACAGAAATTGCAGAAGTGGACAAATAAGTGGTTGTCAACAGGAGGCAAGACGACTCTCATCAAATCAGTTTTCCAAGCAACTCCAATTTATGTGGCATCGGTGGTGAATATTCCTGGCATAATATTACCAAAGATGGATTCTCTTTGTCAAATATTTCTATGGAGTGGGACACAGGTAAATCTTTGTAAACCAAAGCCAGAAGGGAAATTGGGCTTCACGTCCTCCACTCACCACAATATAGCCCTAGCAGCTAAACTCTATTGGAGACTTATTGTTGATTCTGATGATTTATGGGCCATTAATTTCCATGGGAAATATGCGGAGAATAGCCACCCAGAGAAGATTATAAGAACAGCCCTTCCACTGAAATGCTCTCCGGCATTAATGTTTATCAGAAGAGGGGAAGCTCTAATCAAACAACAACTTTTCTGGATTGTTCACAATGGACAATTAGCAAACTTTTGGACGGATTCATGGGAAGGGAAACCTCCGATTATATCTCTCTTTCCTCAGCTTCAGCCAATAATGGAGCATATGCAAGCCAAGGGATGGATTGAGATAGTGCGGTATATACAACTAGTGACACAGCCTTGGGGAGTGGAAAGTGGTTGGATTCCTATCAATGAATGGCCGGTAAGGATTACACAGGCAAATCAGAAGAATTTGTTAAACCAGATCCTAAGAGACCGACCTCTTCATTACTCTTTGGCGGCTGATGGATTAGGATGTGGATGCAGCCCTTCATGAAAATATGAGGTGTCAGCCAGATATCACTTTTTAATAAAACCACATCCTCATCCAGCCCACACCTTGTTCAAGCATATGTGGCAACCAGCAATATGGCCCAAGGTAAGCTTCTTCTTATGGCTCCTCACTCAAAAAAGACTCTTGACAGGTGAAAGACTCAAAATAAGAGGACTTAGAGACCCATTTAGATGTGAGCTTTGTCAATAAGATGAGGAAACGATGGAACATCTATTTTTTCTTTGCCCATGGGTTTCTCCTTTATGGCATTCTTTGGCTTCACTGTTTAAGCTTCAATGGAATAGATATGAATCCCTAGCTCATATCATAGATGCATGGAAGGAAGTCATTCCGAAAGGACAAAATCTGATCCCAGCTATGTGGAGTGGCATGTCCCTTCTATTATGGAATACATGGAAAGAAAGAAACTCTAGAATATTCCGGTAAATCAGTAGAGACCCTATATATGTTTGGGAAAGAATCAAAACTAACTTGACGGAAAGCCTTAAACATAAGGTCTCATTCCTGTTCAGCGAACTCCACATTGGAACCATATATACATACAATTGGCTTTAGACCCTAAGGAGGCTAAAAGCAAAACTGAAAAAACTTTCTAGTAAGGGATTCCATAGATTATCAAGGTATTCCTAACACAGATGGTGCTTCAAGGGAAAATCCTGGGAGAACAACTATAGGAGGGGTTGGGCTTACGGAACAAGTAGAGATATGTTTCTTCTTTGTGGAAAATTTGAGTATTTCTACTAATAATTTGGCAGAAATTAGAACCATTCGAAGAGGCATGCAAGAAGCTGTTAAAATAGGATGGCAAAAGATAAAGGTCCAATCTGACTCCAGAATCATGATGAATTTACTTAGTCAATCTAAAAATGCTAGCTCTTCCAATTGGCGGATTGAAAAGGAAATTGATCAAGTACAAAAGCTGCAGCAACTCTTCAGACAAATTCAATTCACACATATTCCTCAGCAACAAAACAAGGTGGCTAATGGATTAGCGAATTGGGCCCTGGACAACAAAGATATCCTTTGCTATGGACCCCGTCCCTTATGGTGGTCTAATAAGATCCAAGAACATATCAGGATAATTCTTAATTTAGATTTTGAGCAATGAATGTGACTTTTGATAGTGTTGCTTATACGGCTATTGATATGGCCAATAGCTACCATGCGTGGCATGGCCGGATATGTAATTGAGTTTTTTTGGTTAATATATGGGTGGTAGTTTTTTTTTTTTTTTTTTAAATGCCTATATTTTATTTGTTGTGTATGGATGTACTCTGAAATATTATAAATCCAATACGTGCATATAGAGGTTCGGAATTGATAAGTGTATGTGTTAAAGAAAAGAGTTTAAATTTAATTGTATATAAAAATATAGTTGGAGGATGTGAAGTTTTATAAAAAAATTATATTTTTTTAATATGATGTACATTTTATTGAACCAAAAAATTTTAATAAATTTGAATAAATATATAATATGTTTAATGTAGATTTTTATTTTTGGTTCATGTCTTTTACTATATTAATTATGTTGTTATATTAAATTTTTTTTCAATCAATCACAATTAATTATTATAAATTTATATAATTTACAATTTACTTTTAATAAAATAAATATATTATATTTATTTATAAAAATTATTTATCAAATATTTTGTTTTGGGGATTTTTTTCCATTATTCCTACATTTACATATTTCAAGATTAATGAAGCAAACACAATTGTTATTCTTATTTATTATTAAAGATATGAACTGACATTCTTTTTAAATAAAAAAGTAATAAATTATTTATTTCAACCAATAATATGATTTGTTTATAATATTAATAGAAATGACACCAAAACAAATAATAAATTAAAAAGATTGAGCTCATTCTCGTATATGCCTTATAATCATAAAAAAATCTTAGTGCTCATTCCTCCCTGCATCTTATAATCCTATATTACTTTCCAAAGCTCCAAATCCTCTTCCTCTTAAGGACTAGTGAACCTTATTAATTCGATTCTTTATATTACAACCAAAAAAATCCTAAATTAAATCTTAAAAAATATATATTAATATATGAATATAAGCTCAATTACTATGCATTCATAAGGAATAATGTCTAACAAATTGTAATGCTATGCCATGAACCAATCAGTTTGTGACCTTATTTTATAACTTTATGATGGATGTGGAGAATCTATTTCATGAGTGTAGTGTTTGTTGCAAGTCTCGACTACCTTTTGGGTATGACATGTATGTTCCCTCCATGGTGTGGGTGGAAGTTGACATTGAACCTTCTTCCCCTGCTTTGAACTCTTCCTCCCCTTCCTTTTTATTGTGAGATGTCCATATGTCTTTTACAATAGACATTCCAGAGGTAGGGTTCTCGGAAGAGGCCATTCAAAATATGGACTTGGATATTCGTTGTCATTATTTGTTTGGAAAATATGTAGGCTTCCCTTTCACGCATTCAGATCTTGCTACAAGGGCCACGTCAATTTGGAGTTCTTTGGAAGCTCCTTATTTCACTTTGCTTAGTGATGGTTTTTTCCAAGTTTTCCATTGTGGAGCTGATCGAGACTTTGTTTGGACTTCGGGTCCATGGTTCTTTGACAATGTTGGGATCTTTCTTTGCCCCTGGTCTCCCTTTTTTATCCCAAAAAGGTGGAGGTTTTTGTTGCTCCCTTTTGGATCAGATTGTACAACATCCCACCCAATTTGAGAAAAAAAGGAGCACATTTTAATGTTGGTCAATTGGGTGGGCTTCTTTGTGAAGCTGGATGAAAGTTTTGTGTGTAAAACGTTTGTGAGAGCATGCACAATTGTAGATCTTTCCAAGATTCTCTATCATTCAGTGAAGCTTTGCTCTTCTAATTGTTCGTGGACTCAGTATATCAACATTGAAGAGCTACCTTTCATATGCTTTTACTGCAATCTCATTGGGCTTTGTGCTACAAAGTGTCCCTCAAAGGGCCTTCAAGTTTTGGCTAATCATTCCCGTTTGGTTTGGAGAAAAATATGGGGCTTCGGATCAATATTTCATCTGGTGTAATCATGGCATCTTCTATCATTTGTCTGGGTTTCTTCCCCTTTTGTCTAGGGGTCCCTCCCTTACAAGAGAGGCTCCTCTAAGGGCAGGGCCTATACTGGTTGGGTCTTCAAGTCCTCCCCTTTCATTGGTGCATGACACTTCCCATTCTCATCTTCCGATGGTGAAACTCAAAGCCCCTATGGATTCATCTATCAAAAAGAAAGGATGGAGATCAAATGTTGAAAGTCTGAAATCAGACACTATAGAAATGGTGAAGGATGGTACTCAATGGACAATGGAAGGCCTTCTCTCTTGTTGTGGAAGAAGAGTCCCGACCATTGGTTAGTTTGTTGGTCCTTTATTCTCTCTTTGGGTGGAAGGATGGTCTTTTATCAGCTTCGATTTTCATTGTCTTGCCTGACGAGCAAGCCTTTGTGGACGCTTCTTTATCTTGTTGGTTGTTGGACAACCATTTGTTGACTGCAAGCTCATTTTTGGCTGAAGGCTAGTTGTTTTGGTGACTGTGGGCAAAATTTAAGCTAATAGTTACAGATGCTGCTTTCTTTGGTGGCTAAGGCCTTATTGGTTTGGTGGATGCCTTCATGTTTATTGTCAATTCTGTCTGTTTTTAATGATGGTTTGTTAGTTTCGTATTGAACTGTGGGGTTCCGTCGAAACCCCCTTTTTAACTCTACCCAATAAAACAATGAAACTTTTCATGATAATAAGAGTTCTAATTTTTTTTGCAAACAAAAATTAGAAAAATCTTACTAAGAAATTCAAACTCTTCAAATTTCTAAATGAGGGGGAAAGATCAGTTAGATTTTGTTCCCTATCCAATAAAACAATAAAACTTTTGATGGTAACAAGAATTCTGATTTTTTTTTACAAACAAAAATCATAAAATTTTGAAAAATCTTACTAGGAAATTCAAACTCTTCAAATTCTAATAATGAGAGGAAAAGATCGGTTGGATTTTGTCCACGCGCACAAAACAGAGTGCATGTTAAATGCCATCCATTGAAAGTGCAGGATATGTTTAAATGGACAATTATGTCCAGCTTCTTTCCAACTCCCAATCTGCCCATGTCAACTTCCAACCAGTTAGTTGTATGACACCTTATTCCCTTTCAAGAAAAGGACGAAGGTCCAACATTTACCTATAGATTCTCTTACCACTTCCATCTATAATTACCTTATTGATCATAGCAATAATCTGATATCTTTGTGTGTGTATATGTGTGTGAGAGAGAGATAGCCATCCCCCATTGTTATCAGTATCTCATTGCAGGATGTGTTTAAACGGTATCCCATTGCAAGATATGTTTAAACTGACAATTATGGCCAGCTTGTATCCAACTCCCAATCTGCCCATGTCAATTTCCAACCAGTTAGTTGTACGACACCTTACTCCCTTTCAAGAAAAGGACGAAGGTCCAACATTTATCTAAAGATTATCATACCACATTCAACTGTAATTACCTTACTGTTCATAGCAATAATCTGATATCTTTTGTGTTTGTATATATGTGTGTGTGAGAGAGAGAGTCATCCCCTATTGTTATCAGTATCTCTTCCATGTCTAAGTTTCTCTGCTTTGATTCTTTATCTGAGCATCACTCAATTTAGTTTTAGAGACACATTCTTCATCTGCGTCTCTCTGACTTTGTTTTTAAAGATTCTTTCTTCATCTGGGTATATCTGAATTTGGTTTTAGAAATGTATTCAGCATTTGCGTATCTCTGAATTCTGTTTTATGTATCCATTCATCATCTGGGTATCCCTGTGTTATGCAGACTGAACTTCTGGGATAAATAAGAGAAAGCCCGGGATTTTTTTATAACTTTATTGATACTAAGACTCAGTTTGATTTTCAAAGTTTTGCGTGTATAAAATCAATTTTTTGTAGTAGATATTATTAAATATGGGATACAAGGTTGATTTGGAAAAGGGCAGGGCTGATCATGATCATCGAGATGTTAAGGAGCCCCTGTTGAAGCATGGGAAACGGTACAGCAATTATAAGAGTTGTAAAGATGGTGAGAAGTATTCTGAATCTCTGATATTCAGAACTTCCAAGGGAGTGCTGCAACTGCTGTTTTTTGCACTGCAATTGTGGCATTGGGGCCTACCCAGTTTGGGTTCTGCGTAAGTTTATTTTTTCCATTATCTCTATGTTCTCCCTTCTTAATAAATACCCAAAAAGGATTGTGGAGTCTTAAACCATGGCTATGAACTTACTGGTCAAGTTGTGTGGGATTCTTTCTCAAATAAGGGGGTTATTTAGACGAAAATTTGGATATTCACATGCAGGTTGGAACAAAAGCTACTGTGGTTATGTAATGCTAGATTTCTGTAGTAATTGTCCAAATGACTAAGAAAGAGTGCATGGTACTCATATGACTCTATTGTAATATGTTGGATTTAGGGAAAATGTGTCCATGAAAAGGAAGGTGTTCATCTTGTCTCACTTCCTCTATATGATAAGTTAGATTTGTTTTTAAGGGGTGCAAAGAAGGATCTCTCTAGCAAATTATGGATCTAACTTTCTTCATCATGTTGTCAGTTGCATCTTTCCAGGGCTAGGGAAAATTCTAACATGGCCCACCACAGGAATCCACTCCAAGGTTCGATTCAGATAGGTGGATAAATGAGTTAAGTTCAACAGGCAACAATCCATAAATGTGGCCTTTTATACTTTAGCCCGCTGAGCCATTTTGTAGGGGAAAACAAATATTACTAACTGAACATTATTATACCCAATTGTAAAGCAGCTTACAACCTATGTTAAGTACTTTTTCAAATGTGTTTGACATAAAAATATTTAATTGAATAAATTTGAGTGATACTGGTGTCAGACAGATGGAAGCGGCTGTAGCAACCTTTGATTGCTTGAATTTTAATTGTGGCGAGTTTCTCTGAATGCGGGGTTTCATTTGGAGAGAAACAGAGGATTTTAACAGCACATTCTGTTTAGTTACTTCATCAAGTTATTGGTGTTATTGCAGAAACCCATCGCCAACACAAAGTGAGATTATAAGCAGTCTTGGCCTAACTCTCTCTCAGGTTAGCTCATCAGGCCCTACAGTTTAAATTGTGGTTATAATTCAAGTGGGTTGCTGATCTCGGTTCTATATGCACAAGATCATCTCAATGGGGATTAGTACACGGATTCTAAAGCTGATTTCTTTTTACAGTTTTCTTTATTTGGATCGCTTTCAAATGTTGGTGCAATGGTAGGGGCAATAGTCAGTGGAAAAATAGCTGATTACATAGGACAAAAAGGGGTGAGTGACCTTGGAATGCCGTTTGATCAAATCCAATCTTCAGTTCTCAAGCACAGCCCTCCATCTTTAGTTATATTTTTTGCCCAAAAATTCTGATTATTTCTGTTGTTTATTTTCTTTGTAAAAAATAGGCTTTATTAGTGGCTGCAATACCCAATATTCTTGGATGGATTGCCATCACCTTCGCACAGGCAATTATTTTCTTTACTTAACACGGATATCAAAAGTTTGGTGCACTATGTGACGATTTGTTAACTTAAATCAATTATAGAGAATGAATCTGAAGATGCTGAAGAGTGGTCTCTATCCAGTATCCTTTGGTGTTAGTAGAAAACAATTCACTTATCATTGACATGTTTGTTATTGGTTGCAGAATGCTTCATTGCTGTATTTGGGAAGATTGTTGACAGGATTTGGAGTGGGAATTATATCATTCACTGTAAGTTGACTATTTCCACTCAAGCCTTTCAAGTAGGAACAGACATTAGTTTGTTTTCATGGTGAAGTTACGAATGCCAAAAGTTGGACTCATTATTAAGCCGAAGTGCTTTATGTGGCCTGACCTTCTATGTACCAATATATATTGCTGAAATAGCTCCTAAGCATTTGCGAGGAAATCTTGGCACAGTAACACAGGTAAAATGTTTTAGTACTCAACACTATGTCATTGATTAAAAAAGGTTGTAAATCTTAGAGGTTGCTTTTGGATGGCATTATGTGGGACAGTTTTCTATTACAATTGGCATACTGCTAGCATATCTTTTTGGACTTTTCCTTGGCTGGAGGTCTTTAGCAATTGCAGGTATATATTTTATATGTTCCTTTCAATGTTCAGATGATTTGTTTTTGAGATCTTGGTCTCTTTTAGATATGTGTGTTTTACAGGTATTATGCCCTGTGCACTTTTGATTATTGGGCTATTTTTCATCCCAGAATCTCCTAGATGGCTGGTGAGTTTTAATAAGTTATACATTGCTGGCAATAAAAAGATTTTCAGTTTTTTGTAACATGTAACAACAGTTCATGAAGACTCATCATTTGAAATGTTTGTCTGTTACCGTGCAGGCCAAGATTAAAAGTGCACAATTTGAAGACTCATTACAAGCCCTTCGTGGTTCTGATTCTGATCTATCTTTTGAATCAGTTGAAATCAAGGTGACAATATATTCTTGCATTTCTGGCATGTGTGGAATTGGGGTTTTAATGAAAAAGGTAGCCGGAATTCCTCTTTTTCTCTAGAAGGAACTTGCTGTTGTAATTAACCCAAAGTTCTTCCATATTTAAGAGTGTTGTAGAGACAAGCAATCAGCAAACGAGCGTCAAGTTGTCCGAACTGTGGGAGCAAAGATATGCACTCCCTCTAGTTGTAAGTTTTGTTTTCCCGACATTGGAAGTGCATAAGAAAGTGTATATATTATTATATTGTAGTATAGATACTTGTTGTTACAGGATGTATCTTGTGAATTTCATGACCGGCATTTATGAACATACTTTCTCACCATCTTTTGATCTGGTAGATTGGCATTGGTCTGCTTTTATTGCAGCAGTTGGGTGGAGTCAATGGCATTATGTTTTATAGTAGTTCTATTTTCAAGACTGCTGGTGAGTGTCGTCTGTATTATCTCTTAGTGCTTAATAAGAAACTCCAGTGAACATGTCATTTGTTCCCTTTTCTAGAGACTCTTTGAATTCAAAGAGTTTTAACTTTTACCTAACCATCCACTGTGCAAGATACGAACTATTAAATTAGATAGAAAATTGCAGTATACACGGCTGAATTTATTCAGATATAGGTGCTAATTACAAGTTCTATAATAATATGATAGGAATTTCATTGGCTGACGCTGCATCTCTTGGGCTTGCTTCTATTCAGGTTCTCTTTGGTCCTGAAAGTATTTTCAATTTGAATTTTGTTGATTATATTATCAATAATTGAAAGGAACTAGTTGTCATGCTTGATCCGAACTGAAATACTGGTAATGAATGCTTTTATTCTAAATAATCTGTTGATGCCATTGAATAGGTTATCATGACTGCAATCAGTGCATGGTTAATGCACAAAGCTGGAAGACGGCTGCTCCTAATGGTGATTGTATGACCTATTATAAGCTTTTGCTACAACAGTGTTAGGAAGTCCCTTTAAAATCATTGAAAATGATTAATGTGGATTTGTTTTGACATGGACAGGTCTCCTCTGGAGGAATGGCTATATGCCTTCTCTTTGTTGGTTTTTCCTTTTACTTGAAGGTAGTCTTCCCACTTCTTTGTCTTTTGACACTTTTTCACTGGCTCGTTTGGAATATAGGCTTTCTATATTATATGGTTAACCACATTGAATTGAAATTTCATGAGACTAGATTACAAATTTTAAGCATTACTGTACTTCTTTTGTAATTAACAGTTAGTGCGTAATTTGATTTCACAAAATTAAATTAAATGTCTTGGTTGATTCACAGAACGAACTCTCTGGAGACTCAACTATGCAAACATTCTTTACTGCTTTGGCATTAGTTAGCCTACTGTTATGTATGGTATACAAGTCAGCAGGCATTTCGTCTTGAAAATTTTGTTTCACATTTTACCTCTCTGATGCTTTTATGTATTCATTGTAGCCATGATTTCTATCACAATGACTGATTAGTCATGTTTCAATGTAGGTTTACGTTATCTCGTTTTCCATAGGTATTGGACCCATTCCATGGATTATTATGTCTGAGGTATTGTGCCTCCTTTGCTAATCATATGTTCTAATGTTTTAGTCCTTACCACAGAATCATGTGCAACAGAGCAAATGAATGGTAGAAATCCAACATACAGATAATAATTGCTAAATTTCTTCTCCATTGTTTTCTTTGGGCAAGTGATCTAAGGTTTTGAAAAATGTTTTAGCTGACTTCTTTTGGCCTTTTCTACTTCAGATTCTTCCTGTGAATGTCAAGGGCCTTGCTGGCAGTGTAGCAACTTTGGGAAACTGGTTGTCATCTTGGGTCGTGACCATGACAATAAATATTCTTTTAGAGTGGAGCTCTGCAGGTATTATTGTTATTTCTCAATTAAGATTCATATAATAAACAATATATCATTTGTCTTGTGGCTGAATCATTAAGATTTAAATCTGAAAGCATTTGATGCAGGAACATTTCTGCTTTATGCTCTCATATGTGATTTGACACTGGTCTTCGTTGCATTGCGTGTACCGGAGACCAAGGGCAGAACATTGGAGGAAATTGAGGCTTCCTTTTTTATAAAATCAAGATTGTATCATATGCCCCTGTCTTGCCTAGTGCCTACTATCTTCCTTGAGCATCATATTTCAGAAAAGCGCATTTGCCAAATTATTAGTAGTCAGAATAAATAAATTTAGAAACTGATTTGTATGAATTAGTATAATTGCTTTATACTCCTTGTAATAATCCTTTTTAAGGTACACCTTTTTGTCTATTATGCTACTGATATTGAGAACATATACAGATGTCAGTCTTCTCAGATAGAATTTTGGTCTTTGTGTTAGACTGAGAAAATTTGAAATATGATGCTTGAAACAAGAGAAACATTGATGATCATGATCAATTCCCTACAATTATTAACATCCATTTAAGGACAGATATGTTTAAAAGTATAATGACAATGTGATTTTTTTATAATAAGATCATCCCCTTTCTCTAATAGTAATTAGATTTTTATATAGATAAAGTGATGATAGGACTTTACATGATCCTTTTTAAAGCTATCTATAACATCAAAAAGGGGTATGCTAGAACTGGGACAATACATGGTGCATGATACATGATATTTTTTCATTATCTATCGTATCAGCCATTAGTGAAAGTGTACATGTATACTCTGTGTGTATATGTAGGCATTATCTGAGTTGTGTTGCTTTGTCGTCTTCTTTAATGCTCATATATTTCACTTTTGGTCAATAATGTCGAGCAAAAGTATGAATTTCTGAGGAAACCATCTTGGTTGGAAAAATATTTGCAATCTTCATGATATCAGTGTTTGAACGTGGATCTGGCTCCTCTCTTCTATCCTCTGTTGCTAAGATTTTGAGAGCTGTAAACAATTGCTCTAAAGAATCTCCATGGTGCCAATAAAGACAGGACTCAACAAGGTCCGTTGTGTCTGAAGATGCTTGCTGTGGATGTGTGAAGTACTTACTGAAGGTTGCATGCGTAAGTCCATGATTCATAGGTAGGATCATATATGCATCCTTCGTGTCTTCAAGGAAAGAACAAATATCTCAGATAATATACAATGCTGATGTTGAATATATACTTGGAATAGATTTAAAGAAAAAAAAAGTGTGCACGATGTGTGAAATGAAACTAGCATTAAAATGAGGGTTAATAATACTTATGGTCTGCATGCTATCTTTTGATTTACACCCTCATTCTAACTCCTGCAGCCTTTTCAGGACTTTATTAGATCATACCACGTTTATTTTAGTAGGTGCAATCTAGGGGATCTACTCTCTGGGCCTTTTTCTGCCTTTATAATTGAAAATCCACATAAAATTACAGCTATAGATATTGCTGTGGCTTTTGGAGATAAAAATGGTGTCAAAATAAAATAAGTATGTACTGATAGACTTCCACGAGGTAAGAAATCTTTATATCCTCCTTTTGAAACTTAGCTTGATGTTTTTTTACAGCTCTTTGACTTACAGCTATAGATATTGCTGTGGCTGTTCGAGATAACAATGGTGTGAAAGGAAAATAAGTATGTACTGATAGACTTACAGCTAGAGACTTCCATGAGGTAAGAAATCTTTATATCCTCCTTTTGAAACTTAGCTTCTTGTTTTTTTACAGCTCTTTGACTAATAAAGCTTGCTCTTGGTTTGAGCATTTCACCTTCGTAGGTTACTGTTAGGTACAACTCCATCACACAAAGTATGTTACTGTTACTGTACGGTTGGGAACCCAAACTATCAAGCTTGTTAGGGTTTGATATGTGAACAGAGGATTTTTTATTTATTTTTAATCCATTTAGTCACCAGTCACTATAAGGCAGTTGAGCCATGGCACTTGAATTTGTGAAAAATACTCTTTGGTATTTTTCTTTTGGATAAGAGATTTGGTTGTCTTAGGGGCACTAGTTTGGAAATCCTGTTATGAATTGAATTAGCATTGAAAAATAATGTATAAATTATTTTTCAATGGTTAAAAACTTAGTTTTGTTTTATACAAAGAAAGCTTATAAATGCTTTCAAGAAGTTTACTAATAACTATTCAAGAGGTTCAATTCCCTGAGAAACTAATCTACTAACAAGTAAAATAAACATATTAATAATTTAATGAGGGTGTCATATGAAATGAATCATGTTCTAATATATTTATTAAATTATTAAATCAAACTAGTAATTATGGTTCAACCCACCCAACACTTTCAGGGCAATCTCAAGTAACCCTTTCAAAAGGCGACTAGTAATGTATATATTAGAGTAAGTTGTAATTAATTTGCTTTCGTGTGTGTTATCTTTTGTTCTTTGTTTCCTCTTGTGTCTCATCTTTTTATCCCAGTGCCTTTTTCCCCTAAGTTTTTTGTGTGCCCCATGTCCGACCATTGTTCTAGCTATGGTAATTCGAAGTGAAATGTCGAGCTTAGATAAACACTGTGCAGATCCTTGCACTATCAAGTTTGGACTACTTCAAAGGTGACACACTAGGAAGGTTGGTTCTGGGGTAAGAAATAGAGGGCAGAGTCCAATGTTAAATAGCGTGATAAACAATGAATTTCCCTTCGAAACACTATAGGAATCAAGGGCCACTGATTCCAAATTGAGAAAATAGATTAAGAAAATATATGTTCTAATAAAGGTCTTCACAACTTTCTAATAAAAATACAAGTAATGTTACAAACTATTAAGCAGGTGAAGATTGTCCGAATGACTGAAGGTTCCTTGAACCAATTCATCACCTTGGCTACGTTAGTGTCCAACCATCATGGATCAAATATTAGAATATCAAAACTAAAAGAAGTTTGAATCTCACAAAAGATGCTAAACATCTTCCTAAGAAAGGGTGTTTTAAGTAACCTCCACCGCATAATTTATAGCCTAGTTGGTAGTGGAATAAGGCCTAGAGTGAGACTGAATGTATCTTGTTTGGGGCTATGAACACCTAGCTAGAAGTAGAGAAATCCCTGAGCCCTAATTACTAATCTAGGAACCTACAAAATGCATGCCTATTCAGGTGGCTCCAAACATTTCATGTTTATCCAAGCTTCTCAGTAAGTTCATGAAGAAAGATGAAGAAATGCATGGTTATTACACGAAGGGATCCTTTAAAAGATTTGGAGCCCTGTATGTCATTTGTTGAAGTATAAAGTGGAGGGCTTTTGATTTCTTACAAATCATTGGGGGGGAGATTTAGTTGCTTATCTCTAAGTCTAACAATGAAGGATGCAGTTTGGGTTCTAAACACTAGAACAATTTTTCCCCCATAAAGTCATCATTTGTTGTGGCCAACACGACCCCCACCCCCCTTTTGGAGAAGCGTGGGGACCCCTCTGAAAATTTCCAGCTTGAAGTTCCCCCTGGCCTCTATTGGCTTGCCCATGGTCCCAAACTATACGGAACCTTCAATCCCTATTTCACCTTGATCTCCTGAGTACTTTGTAAAATGTATAATGCATAGGCAATTGTCATTAAGACCACTCTGATTGCCTTTGTTTTATCAATAATGCCCTTTTATGTTTTAACAAAATCCTCCTCATATTTATATATTTTTCCACTAACTATTGTTTTACAGAGCTAAAATATGTAGGTTATATCAGAGTGACATCGCTCTAAAATCCTACATTGCATTGCCCAAGGATTTTGTAGCAAGCATGTAAGCTTTTGATTAGCTACATGGTCGTTATTTTAATTTAATCATTTTCTTAAAAAATCTTGCAAAGAGCCTAATGAATGAAGGAAGTCTATGTGGAACCTGTAAGACTTCCCAGTCTCTCGAGGGTGTCAAACTTGTTAGAACCGTGGGAGATCTCGATGAATGAAGGAAGGCCATGTGAAAGCTGTTAGGCATGTCAGTCTCCTAGGGGTGTCATAATTCTCAAAACCCCAGGATAGTTCAGTGAATTAAAAAATGCCAATTGGAAGCTATCTAGCCTTCTAGTCTCTTGGGGGTGTCAGACTTGTCAGAACTCTGAGAAAGCCTAGAATGAAGGAATGCCACATGGAAGCTATTAGACCTGTCAATCTCCTTGGGGTGTCAGGCTTGTTAGAACCCTAGGAGAGCATGGAAAAGATGATCATGTCATGTGGCACGTCCATACTAAATTTTAAATAAGGCCTGGGAGTGCCCTTAATATCTCGAAGAAGTCTTGTCTGAACCAAGAACTAGTCACAAAGTGTCACTTATCTTAGGAAGCATGCATCACCAACTCTAAACATCATCCAAATAGTGCATAACTGGTATAGCTTGAGAACAAAATGACAAATCAACAATTAATGTGTGATCCAAATGAGGGGTATAGAAAGAGAAGCTGAGGACCTAGGTAGGTGTGTGCCTACCATGTCGTTATATTAAATAGTTTGGGTAATTTCACTTTGAATTGATAATTGGTTGGCATCCAATCACTATCACAGTTTTTATCATGATCCCCTATTAAATTCTTAGAGTTAATGCTAGATTAGGAAGTGATTGGGTGGATAGTGCCACCATCCCAAATTTTAATTCATGTAGGATGAGCTACCAAAGCCAATTACTGTAGGAGATATCTACAAAGACCTATAATTCCTCTAGATTATATCATCACCTACAATTCCAACATGGTGGACACATGGGTTAATACCCACAATATATACAAGGTCCTCAAACACTGTGCCATTGATGAGGTGTGATGGACCAACAGAGAGGATATTGACTCTTACCCCATCCACCTTTTCTAAATTGGAGTTCATGTTGGGATGCTTCTTTTGAATTGCATGTTGAGGGCCAAGGATGCCATGCATGTGAACCTCTTATGGTTACCTTTGCTCGGCATAATTTTCAAAGGGGAGGAAATCCCCATAACTAGGTATTATGATCATATTCAACCTTTTCAAGGTCATATCATAATCCTAAACCTAAGGGAACTTCTACATGATGTCTTACATCATGGAGTAGTCTACGCCACCCTTTCGTTTAGTAGCTTATCTTTCACACTAAGGGGTTCCTATGGGATCTATAGTCCACATTGTGTTCTAAAAATTGCACATCCACCACTATTAGAATCATATCCGAGAAATTTGTGAGCATTTCAACTTGATGGCTTATCAAGCCATAAATGAGAAGCCCATGTTGTAACTCTTTGAGGAAAGAAGAGTTGATGCAGGAGCATCTGCATTCAAATTCAATTTATTATATTTTCCCTCCACTATGCTTTTAATGAGGGGTAATTGTAAAAAAAATTTAAAAAAAAATAATAATAAAAAAGTAAAAAGAAAATTGTTGGGGCTGTTGAGGGAATAATGGAGGAATGGTTGAAATGGTTTCAACCTTAGTAAATTGTTAAAAATTGCAAACTGTATTTTGTTTTTCCTTAAGCCAAGTTTGGCATAGAGGTTTGGAGGAGGTTTTTAAAAAAAACAAAGGAGAAAAAAAAGAAGAAGAGAGAGCAGGACGTTGAAGAGATGAAGAAGAACATATAGTTGGAGAACTTGTCCTCTCCATTAAAAGGTTGCAGGAAGTCTAGGACGAGCTTGAAGAAATTAATGAAGATGCAAGTGAAGGTATGTTTCTGGATGCATTGAACGCAACAAAGGCAGTTGTCGAGGAAGACATTGTTGTTGAAAGAAGGTGTGCTCTCTTGAGGCTGGCGGCTAAGGTTGATGCTATTAGAGAAACACTTGAAAATGATGAGCAGAAGATTGGTGTAGGTATTGTTAAACGAGCTTTGAGCTATCCTGTAATATGAAAACTGAATCTCATTAATGTCTGTAATATGAATCTCATTATCTTTTAATAGAAATAGTTGGTCTTTATGTTTACTGGGGTATCAGAACTGAAGGTTGCTCAGTGGATTATTCAGTGATCTATTTTGCCCTGTATTGGTATAAATGGTGTTTATGCTACTGTCTGTTGGTGAAGTGTTTTGTTTGTAAACCAAAGATTGTCTGACTTGTAACTCACATCCTTGTGCGTCCAGACCCTACAGTTATGTTTCATACGTTTTACTCTAGTTGAGCTTCCACAAAAGCAAATGTGTCCAACCCAATCTATGTGAAAAGTCATCATGTGTTGGCTGTTGATGATTATATGATCAAATACGAAGTGTTTAACTTTGCATTTGTAGAGCCACTGAGACCGAACTCTGCATGAGTAGATGTATACACCCTGTCGCTATTATGAAAGGCATCTATTATTTCACGCCTACGTGATGCATGGCACCCGCAATTCAACAAATTTCAGACATTTCCCCCAATTATATTCTCTGCTTGGCAAAGGGCAGAGAAGGCATATAACCCCTCGCAGTGGCAGTGTATTTAGGAAACTGTCATTTGAACCAGGGAGGGTGCATATTGGTTTTTATTTAATGAATCAAATGGCAATGGGTGGCACTCAAACAGAGAAGTAGATGAAAATGCGACAACTAGTCAATAATCAACCAATGGGGGTACGATGTTGTGGCCCTTGCTAACCATAGTTGCTTTGTGGTAGGTGTTGATATCTCCGAAACTGCAATTAAAAATAAATAAAAAACACATGAGTTGGCTGCATGTGCTTCAAATGCGGATTACTTTCAGTTTCTAAAGGAAGATTTTTTTTTTATGGTTCCCAGCAGAGTTGTTTGATTTTTTATTTGATTACACATTTTTTTTTCTGTGCTATTGAGCCTCAGATGAAACCTGCCTGGGCAAGGCATGTAGCAGAACTATTAAAACCCAAGAAGAGAGAAGTAATGCATTTCGAAGCTAAGGTGGAAGAACTGTATCAATCAATAGAACAAGGGGAAGACTTGTTATTAAAGTTAAAATATACGATGGCTGATCTCAAACACCTAAAAATGAGATCTGTTTAGTTATGATTTCATTAAACAAACAGCTTTGCAAGACTGCCCTGTTTCCAGTCTAAGGTCAGTTTCATCAAGAGTGACACTCTTACTCATCAGGGCTTACTAGTATTACATAATGTCTTACATCCTAGAGTAGTCTACACCACCCTTTCATTTAGTAGCTTAGCTTTCACACTAGGGGGTTCCTATGGGATCAATAGTCCACATTGTGTTCTACAAATTGCACATCCATCACTATTAGAATCATATCCAAAAAATTTGTGAGCATTTCAACTTGATGGTTTATCAAGCCATAAATGAGAATCCCATGTTGTAACTCTTTGAGGAAAGAAGGGTGACACTCTTGCCCAGCAGGGCTTACTAGTACTACTGAGATTATAACATCACTCAAGTGGAGGGAATCCACTAGTCCCATCTTCATTTACCCTATCAAGTCCTAGATCACCTTGCTAAGCAAGGAATTGATCATCAACTCGTCAAAGGTGTCATGGGATTCTTAGTTGATCACCAAAAAAAGGTGTGTTCGAACTTCCCAATTGTCATCTACCACCAAAAGTATAATAATATGGATTCACTAAGGAATATGGTGACTAGCAGAGATTCTTACACCTTGGGAGTGGCCAAGCATAGATGGTGGGATCCTCGTGGGGTCATCTATGCTCATATAGCAAAACACATGTGTTGGATCAACATCACTTACCATCATGAGCCCCATGATGATGACGAGGTTCACCTCAACCAAGGTGATGACAATGAATTATTATCACATATTGAGGTGAAGAAGAAGAATAAGGGAAAGTAAGCCTAACCCAAGCCAAACATGGAAGAAAGACCAATTTTTCCCCCATGATCACCTCCACCATAGTCACCCTTGGGGCCCACACCAATTTATCCTAGGGAAAACATCCAAGAAATTGATCCTTGCATTACCAAAATGATCATACAAGGGCTACTGCCACACTTTCCTCCTCACCCTCTGCCTCCCTCAAGTGTTTCCCTTGATACTTCACCTCCATGACTAAAAGTTACTTGACCATAGACAGTGCGAGCACTACACTTTATCATTGAGAGTAGTCCTAAAGTGAGCCTTGAATGGGATAAGTAATAAGCACCACTTGATATCCCTTCCTCTATTGATGCCATCCATGTGCAACCCATGGGGGCACCCCTAGGATTCCCATTTCTAACCAAGTCTCCCCAACAGGCCCTACCTTGATTCTCATCTCAGGCACTCCCTAATTCAATCACGTCCCCTTAGCTTCAACCAACCCCTCCTACTCACCCCTTTTGACCCAATGGAGTCACCACACCTCCCTTTTTGCCTCTAAGTGCCTCAATTAGGTGGCTTCCACTCTTCACTTCTATTACTTATAAAATTTTAGGGAGTGTTTTCAGACCATGGTGGCCCCATGTTTAACAGTGCTAGCACATGTTGTGGTTTCCTAGTCAACATTGACATCAATTACTCCTCTAGCATGGACACCTCCTGGTGTCCATACCATAATATTCTAGATGGCCACCTTATGGCATGTGTACCCATGTGCACAATTTTAATAATGTCCAGTTTTGTTTCCCTCATAGTTACTCCTTTGGTTCCTGTTGGTTGAATATTTTGTCAATCAACGTACTGATAAATTAAATAGGTCTGATCTACCAAAGTAGGAAGATTAGTCATCAAAATGTGCAGGTTCACCACATCAGAAGGGGACTGATCTCTCCTCTCATCAAGAGGAGGTTCCCTATAGATAAGCTATATATATATATATATATATATATATATATATATATATATATATATATATATATATATAAACAAAAAATAATACTCAGGGGTAGGACAAACCATCCATCTCTCTTTTTTCAGAGATGATGCGTGAAGATCAAAGGAAAAACTTGAAGGAAATGACAGACAACACTCCTCTTCTTTTAGAAGTACTATTCAGCTAGCCACAAGAGTACTCCTGGTAGTAACAACAAAATGTAACAAAGGATGTAGTAACCAGCAAATCGAGATGCAGCACAAAGTCTCCACCTGAATTGCTCAAGAGTAAGACACGAAGAACAATGGGGGCACAAAGTCATCCCAAGGTCCTTTACACAGGAAAAAGAAAATACAAACACTTTGAAGGTACTTGTGGGGGCACAAAGTCATCCCACAGTTGGTCTTCAAGACACCTTCCTAATCGCTTCTGCTAGTTCTGCTTATTATATCAAATAAACAAGAATGCTTCTAGGAAATAGACATACGAACAATTCCCTAAATAACACAAGCTATTTTTAGCACAAAGTCTGAAAAGGTCACTTGCTTTCTTATTCAAATGAATAAAAATGATTAACAATCTGAGCTCAAAGTCTCAGTAAAATGCCTTTCAATTTGGGCAGAGTTTTTCGCTTCTATGGCAGAAAAGATCCTCCTAACAATCAGAGAGATTACAATATATAGAGGTCGAGAGAGGCTTGGCGCATTTATCCCATGGAATAGCTCATGTTGTGCATGCAATGCTTTGAATGCACTTTTAGTTCTATATTTTAACTCGACTGTCATCTCCTAGAATTGGATGATCCTCTTAGTTCCCTCTCTTGATTGCACCGTTGTTCACTTTGCCTTTAATCCTGAACAAGTCGTGTCTTTTAAATGCTCTAGAAATATGCATCCATGTTTCTAGGTTCAAGAGGTCTATCGGATCTAAACACTATGTTGACACTCCAGATCTTTTGTATTATTTCCTCTGCTTCACAACGATTAGGGCTCTCGCACTTAAGTCTGCAAAAATCAACAGACACTTCATTGCCACCAATTTTGCATCCTCGGGTCTGTTGTCATTTGAAAAATATCTCATGCATGGATACTCCTAGTTCTTTTCTTCATCGTTCCTCCTTTTCTAGCTATTGAATCGGGTCCTTAAATTGCCTCTCTATTCTTTGGTCGCTTTCTGCTAAAAAATTGACATGTGGCAGCATCTGCTTAGAAACAGGCGAGGACACGTGGCAGCTTCCACTACTATTAGAGGCTTTAGAAACATTTTTTATGAGTCTGGCGGAAGATGACACATGGCGGTCTCTGTTGTGCTCTGAAAAATGCTTAGGAGAAGCTTATAAACTTGAACGAAACTCAGATGCAGACACATGTCGCTCTCTGCAGAGTTATAAATGAATAGGTGGTAGCTTCCACTTGTCTTTGGAGAGTCAAGCAGATGATGACACATGGCACATTCCACTTTCTTTGGTAGATCATTGGGGGTCCACCATAGTCTTTATGAGAACAAGAAGCAGGAGGGAGAAATTGAGGAGATCGACACTTGTTAGTGTCTGTCGAACTTATGTAAGGGACACGTGGCATGTTCTGCAAATTTTTTGAGAAATGTTTATTGATAGAGGATTTGAAACCTATTATAAATTTAGAATCATGGATGTAGACACGTGTCGCTCTCCATGGAGTTACAACAGAAAAGGTGGTAGCTTTCGCTTGCCTCTTGAGAATCCTATGGAGGATGACACGTGGCAGCTTCTGCTACATTTGATACTATGTCTCAATGGATGACACATGGCAACATCTGATGTGACTTTAACGAAGGACACGTGGTGGCATCCATCACATTTTAGAAACAAAGTGAAATGAGGCTTAAGAGATGACACTTGGCAGCATCCATGGGAATCTATTGGGCTTTCATGGATGATGACACTTGTCAACCTCCGCTGATCTCTGGAAGGGAGATGTGGCGTGGTCTGAATACATTTGTTATTCATGTGAATGCAGACACTTGGCATGTTCTGCTTCATTTAGTCACTCATCCCCAGGCCCACCATGGTCTTTACTTGAAATAATGAAGCTAAGGGAAGAGACTACAGATATTGACACTTGGAGGCTTTCGACAAGCTTCAACAGGGATAGGTGGTGTCTTCCATTGCGATTAGAAATAAAGTGCAATGGGGCTCGACAAATGACATGTGGTGGCTTCTGCTTGACTCATTCTTTTTGGGGTACTCTTTTGAACCATTTTGATTGAACTGATTAATTGAACCAACTTTGGTTCAACGGTTCATCGGTTCAATGTCTTTGTTTCGGCAAAGTCCTTTTGATCTTCGTTGAACCAAACGTGTTGAAAATATTGAACCTTGAACCCGTTGAACCTTGATGAAGCGCTTAACTCTTGCCAATGATGTTGAACCTTTGAACTTGTTGAACCCATTGAACCAGAATGGTTCAAGGTTCAATGGTTAAATAGTTGGATCCTTGCTTCGATGCTTGCTGATGGACATTTTTGATTGAACCAAGGTGCTGAACCAATCCCGAAAATGACTAAGTGTTGGAAACTGATTCTTTTGATTGAACCTCCCTGTAGAAGCCTTTGAACCTGTTGAACCATTAGTCCTTTGACTGAAAAAGATTGAATAATTCCCAATTTTGAAAGCTTAGAACAATTTTTTGAAATGAGAAGAGAAATTTTGGTCTTTGCAAGACCAAAATAACTTATATGTTGTCCAAAAAAATGATTGACATTTTTTTGGGGGACAACAGCTGGCTCCTGTTGGGGAGCTTCCTTTAGATGAGAACTTGGAACAACTGAGGGGAGTAGAAACCAAAATCTCCAGTGCCTTGAAGTGTGCCATTGGGCTACAGAGTCATCCTACCCAGAAAGAAAGGCAACAAAAAAAACACAAAAATAAACAGCATAAAGCAGAAAATACTATACAAATATACATATGTACAGATAATTTCATCTGATACTTCAAGATTTGAAGTGCTTCAGATGCTTCCCATTATGAGGTAGAGAAAAGGGTGTGCCATCTTGATATTTAAACAGGAAGCTATTTTCACCTTTGAGCTCATGGATAGTAAAAGGGCCTCTCCACAGGGAATCAAAATTTCCATGCATTCCCTTTGGTTCTCTTCTCTTGTCCCACAGTAGGACTTGATCTCCAACCTAGAAATCTTAGCTCTTTGCTTTCTGGTCAAAGAGTTTCTTCACTAGGCTTTGATGGACTGCAATTTGGTCCGCCACTATAGTTCTCTACTCTTTTAGCTCAGTCAGACACATAATTCTCTTATCAAGGGTGTTTTCATACGTTTGATCTTCAATTGCCTTGACCAATTTTAATGCTAGAAATTCCAAGGCGATTGGTATCTCAGCATTGATACCATAAAGAAGTTGGAAAGGAGACATACTAGTTGCCCTTTTAGGTGTAATTTTGTCGGCCCATAAAGCATCAACCAATGCTTTGTGCCATGTTCTTTGGTTGTCATCAACCAGCTTCTTGATGATAGTCACCAGGTTCTTATTACTTGATTCAGCTTATCCATTCCCTTGTGGAAAGTAATCAAATGAGTGGGAGAGTGTAATTCCATAGTAGAAACATAATTGAGTGATCTCCTGGGAAGTGAAACAAGCTGCATTGTCAGTGACAATCTTAGTTGGGACCCCAAACCTAGAAATGATGTTCTCTTTCAAGAAATTGCACACTACTTCTGAAGTAGCATGCTTGGTTGGAATTGCTTCCACCCACTTGGTGAAGTAGTCTGTGTCTGTGAGGACATAATCATGTCTAGCACTTGAAGATGGGTTTACAACACCAATAAAATCGAGGCCCCATTGCTGAAATGG
This sequence comes from Torreya grandis, assembly GCA_037957365.1. NCBI lineage: Eukaryota > Viridiplantae > Streptophyta > Pinopsida > Cupressales > Taxaceae > Torreya > Torreya grandis. Next base: position 2,527,436 of record JARHVA010000515.1, read on the forward strand.
TTCTTCTATGACTACTGGCTTGAGAGGCAGGGCAGCTAACTTGGGTCTTCCAACGAACTGCTGGCATAGTTCACATTTCCTTACCCACTTGTACGCATCTTGAAAAAGAGTAGGCTAGTAATATCTAGCCCAAAAGATCTTATCAGCAGTCACAAGAGCAGAAAAATGTCCTCCATAGGCTCGATTGTGGAAGGATCTCAAAAGTTTGCTTTGTTTCTCCTTGTCCACACAATGAAGGAACACTCCATCAAGGCCCCTCTTATACAGGCCATTGTTCCAAAGGATGAAATTTTTTGCTTTCAACTTGATAGTCCTCTCTTTATAAGATAGGTGAGCAGGGCATTCACCATAAGTAAGGAAGTGAGCAATACATGAATACCACTCATCAGTGGTAGAGACAAAGAGGACTATTGGCACTTCTGCTTCTTCTGATTTTTGATGCTTTGTTCCCTCTGGCTTGTTGTCAGCAATTAATTGGCATAAGCCTTTTCCCCGAACTAGCTTTGTTGGTTTGATGAGCAGATCAAACTCATGAATTTTTGCAACCCAATTGCCTCTTTTCATCCCAAACTCTTGCTGAGTTATTATGGATTTGACTGTTGTGTCAGGAACCAAGGCAGTAGTACGTGAATTCAAGATGTAGAAGCAGAAATGCTTTACCGCCTTCACCACTGTATAAGCATGCTTTTCCATATTCAATTACTTTAACTCATGATCTTTGAGAGGACAGCTCATGAAGGAAATGGAGGACTCCATACCTTCTTTATTCTATTGAACCAGAATCACCGAAAGCGTGTGTTCTTAAGCATAACTATACATGGTGAACTCTTTGTTATAGTCTAGACAAACCAGAACTGGGGCATGAGCAATGGCAGTCTTGATATCTTTAAATGATAACTTGCCTTCATTAGTCCAGCTGAAGGTGGGCTTTCCCTTCATCATGTTTACAATATGTCTAGTCTTCTCAGCAAACTCGGGGATGAACCTTCGTAAGAAATTCACCTTTCCAAAGAAAGAGTGAACAACAGTCTTAATTGTAGGCAAGGTAAGCTCTTGGATAGACCTGACTCTGTCTGGGTCAATTTTTATGCCTTCTTTGGACACAATGTGTCCAAAAATTTTTCCCTCTGTTACTCCAAAAACTAACTTCTTGGGGTTCAAGGAAATGCCATTCTAACGGCAGCGTTCCAACACTTGTTGTAAGTGGCACACATGATTTGGGCGATGCTTAGAGAAAATAGTCAAGTCATCAAGATAAAATACAATGAACTTGCCCATCTCATCCTTGAAAGTGAGGTCCATTGCTCTCTGAAAGGTGGCATCAGCATTTATCAAGCCAAAATGCATTCTCTTATAAGCGAAGGTGCCTCAAGGTGTTGTGAACGCAGTTTTATGCTGGTCTACTTCAGCAACTTCAACCTGATTGTATCCTAAGAAACAATTTAGCATTGATAACATCTCTAAACCAGTCACTGTCTAAATCACTTGATCCATGATTGGTAGAGGATAGTTATCCTTTAAGGATGACTGATTCAAATTCCTAAAATCCACACAAAGGCGAATTTCGCCATTCTTCTTCCTCATAGGCACTATGTTTGCAATCCATGTGGAATGATGGATTGGGAAAATGATCCTAGCATTTAACATCTTTTGTATCTCATATAGAGTAGTACCTAACATCTTTGGATTGTACTGCCTGGGTTTTTGCTTGTAAGGCAATGAGTTAGCTTTCAGAGGGATGTTATGTCAGATTTCATCAGGCTTGAGTGACTTTAGGTCATCATAGGAGTATGCTAAAATGCCCATGTACTATCTAAGCAGAGAAGTGAACTTGAATCTTTCCTCAGGAGTACAACACTTCCTAATGTTCACCATCTTGGGATCTTCCTTGGTACCCAGATTTACTTGATCAAACCCCTGAGAGGAGCTTGCCCCCGTTTGCTGCTATTTGATGAATCTATCATGCTTATCAAAGAGTTTCTCAAGGGAGACCAAGCCTTTGGGAATCTTATTCCCTTTAAGTTTCATGAACTCTCCATCCGTGCTTGAACTTGATTTAGGGGTCATTTTGGGCTCTTGAGGTTCACTGCCTTCAAAATGCAACCGTTCAAAACTGTCCTTTTGCTCTAGGAAAGCAATGATTTGGTTGTCATTATTGAACACCTACCAATGAATGGTATTATCGGTACGCTTGGTCAAGAGACCAGTTCAATAGTGTACTTGTCTCCTTTGAATTCTGAGTGGGGAACCAGAAGAGTGCCCGAGACAGCTAAAGCGTCAACTCTATCATTGAATTCCCTGGGGACTACAGAGATGCTGAAAGCATCAAAGTTTTCAATTTAGTCCCAGACTAGATTGCGATAATGGTGCAATCTCTCATTTTTGGTCTGATACAGGTTCCTTATCTAAAAAACCACTAGTTCAACATCTCCTTTAACATGAAGAAGCTTGATACCTTTGTCCTGAGCAGCCTTTAATCCAAGCAATAGGGATTCATACTCAGCTATGTTATTAGTTTAGCTAAATTTCAACTTGTAGGATGAAGGAAAAATATCTCCTTGCAGAGATATCAACACAACTCTGGCTCCTAAATCGGTAGAGGAACAACTGTCATCGAATTCAAGGATCCATACCTCATTAGACACTAATTTTCCTTTGGATTCTTCCTCGTTTGGAGGTGGATATTCTTCCATAGTTCCAGCTGAACTAACCTTCAGGTTGTCACCTTTGAGAGCTTCAACAGGCATCTCATGAACTTCTTCAGTGGACAGAAAGTAGTTACCCATGCCTAAATATTTAAACAAAATTTGAGCTTCAGGTGTTGATGATTGGGTGACCACATATTTTGTTTCCTTTTCAGGAAGCAATCTTTTCATGACGCCTTTGACTGGGATTCTTACCTTAGACAAGTCCATGTTTAATTCACCACCAACATCTTTGTAGAAATTCCAGCCAAGAAGAATGCCATAAGATGCTGGGACGTTGGCCACCAAGACAGTCATCTTGATTCTTTTATCTGGGAATGTTGCAAATGCAAATTGAGCATCCTTAATTTGCCTTAATAATGGTACTTGCTTATTTTCCATGGAAAAACATCTACCAAATGTCCTCGTCAGTGTAAGGCCAAGAGATTTAGCCACTTTGGCAGGCATGACATTGTCCGAAGCTCTAGAATCGATGATACAATTGTTTAACTGATATCCATTTATTAACAGGGATACATAGAAAGGCTCTATTTTCCCAAGAGCAGTAGGAGGAGCACTGACAAGATTGTTTGGGATAGACATGTTCCTTGGGGGATCATGAGTCACTTTCTTAGCTTCTTGTCTTGCTGGGATGTTTTGGTTCTTCACACATTGAACCAATTTATCCAACTGATCAGGGTTGGACTACAGGATTTCAAATTTAGACATTTGAACTGTGGCTTTCTTTATATGTTAAATAATGTCAAATGTCTAAAATGAACTATGAATAGAGGATGGGAGCTCATCCTTTTGATTCTTGGCATGGGGAGAACTAGACTGCGGATTTGAAGTAGAAGGTGCAGGGGTATTTGGTGTACTTACCTTTCTTGCATTCATCAGATCTTTTGGCTGGAAGGGCAGAGTACTTCCATGCTTAGCAATTGAGATTGCTGGTTGAGGTCGCTCCTCTATCTTCTCTTTATTAGCTTTTTGAGATGATTGATTCTTAGACTGGGTGAACATAGCATATGATCCCTCCGTTGCATTACCTTCACTTTTGGTTTCATCCTAGTAGTTCAGGAAACCAATGTTGGATTCACTAGCTAATTCTTCTTCTTCCTCAGTGAAGAGATTAACATCATCTTTAGGGTTCAACTCAGGTTAGAATGAGAAATTCGAGTTAGCTTTAAGATATCCAACTGTTGAGTTGGTTAGAGGTGCTTCAATGGTAAGGTTCCTCTGTGGGGGAGGAAGATGATTCGGCTGCCCTTGACCCTTGGCATCATTGCCTTGGTATGTCTGATTCTGGAACGTCCTCCTTGGGATATCTCTGTATACAGGAGCAGATGACATCCCTTGGGCCATTTGTCTTCTGAGAACTAGCAATTCGTTTGCTAGCTTCTGCACCATGGGATCAGTAGTGGCTGTAGATGAGTAATCAGAAGATGAAGAAGATTTACCTCTATTTGGATCTCTCCTTGTCTTCTCAGCCAAGATAAGTTCATCTTCTACCTCAGTAACCAAGTCTTGAGCTCCAGTAAGGTCTATCTGGCCAGCACGTCTCAGTAAAAAACTCACTTCAGGCAGTTGTGAGTTGATGAAGAAGCACTTGAGGTTTTTGGGGGTCAGCTGAGCGACTGCAGGGATCCTGTTCCTCAAATTATCAAATTTGGCGATGAAATCCCTCATTAGTTCATGAGGTTCCTTCTTCATTTATGTGAGCTAGGCTAGAAGGGCATGTACATCTTCTGTAGGTTTGAATCTAGCTTCAAACTTGGCTTTGAGTGTGTCCCAGTCAGTCACTAATCTAGCTTGCAGATGGTAGAACCAATCCATAGACAAATAATCTGAATGCCACATCCTCAAATTCCACACCTATCACACTGTAGGCTATGCTGAAGGCTATAATGTGTTCATCAGGGTGAACCTTTCCATCACCAAAGAATTTGGGGAAATTCTTCCTTGAACTATGTGGAAGCTCATGCAGGGGTGGAGTAAGATTGAGTGGGCCAAAAGAGTTACTCCAGGGGCCTTGAACTACCATAAGTGGATTATTGAAAGCAGGGATAACAAATCTGGGTGGTGTATGTATAGGCAAAGTTCTGCTAATAGCAGAAAAAGTAGCTCTGCCTTGTGTTGGTGACCTGGTGTTGGTAGGAGGAAGACTCCTAGTTCGTTGGAGGCGAGGTTGTGGAGGAAACACCTCAAAATTGCTCTACTGCACCAACTCAAAAATAAGGTCAACAACACCTTGGGCTTTCTAGCTTCTAGTACAGCGTGAAGTTGCCAGATTGTAGAATAAAAATAGGAAAGAACCGGTCCTACTTCAGCTTGAAACTTGAGGCTTCAAACTATGCGCTCTTTCCCCAGCAGAGTCACTAAAAATTGTTGGTTGAATATTTTGTCGATCAACGTATTGATAAACAAAATAGGTCTGATCAACCAAAGTAGGAAGATTAGTCATCCAAATGTGTAGGTTCACCACATCAGAAGGGGACTGATCTCTCCTCTCATCAAGGGGAGGTTCCCTATAGATAAGCTATATATATATATATATATATATATATAAACAAAAAATAATACTCAGGGGTAGGACAAACCATCCATCTCTCTTTTTTTAGAGATGATGCGTGCGGATCAAAGGAAAAACTCAAAGGAAATGACAGACAACACTCCTCTTCTTTCAGAAGTACTATTCAGCTAGCCACAAGAGTACTCCTGGTAGTAACAGCAAAATGTAACAAAGGATGTAGTAACCAACAAATCGAGATGCAGCACAAAGTCTCCACCTGAATTTCTCAAGAGTAAGATATGAAGAACAATGGGGGCACAAAGTCATCCCAAGGTCCTTTACATAGGAAAAAGAAAATACAAAGACACTGAAGGTACTTATGGGGGCACAAAGTCATCCCACAGTTGGTCTTCAGGACACCTTCTTAACTGCTTCTGCTAGTTCTGATTGTTATATCAAATAAACAAGAATACTTCTAGGAAATAGACATACGAATAATTCCCTAAATAACACAGGCTATTTCCAGCACAAAGTATGAAAAGGTCACTTTCTTATTCAAATGAAGAAAAATGATTAACAATCTGAGCTCAAAGTCTCAGTAAAATGCCTTTCAATTTGGGCAGAGTTTTTCATTTCTATGGCAGAAAAAATCCTCCTAATAATTAGAGAGATCACAATATATAGAGGTTGAGAGAGGTTTGGTGCATTTATCCCATGGAATAGCTCATGTTGTGCATGTAATGCTTTGAATGCACTTTTAGTTATGTATTTTAACTCAATTGTCATCTCCTGAAATTGGATGATCCTCTTAGTTCCCTCTCTTGATTGCACCGTTGTTCACTTTGCCTTTAATCCTGAACAAGTAATGTATTTTAAAGGCTTGAGAAATCCACATCCACATTTCTAGGTTCAAGAGGTCTATCAGATCTAAACACTTTGTTGACACTCCAGATATTTCGTATTGTTTCTTCTGCTTTACAGCGATTAGGGCTCTCACACTTAAGTCTGCAAAAATCAATAGACACTTCATTGCCACCAATTTTGATTTCCTCTAGTCTGCTATCATTTAAAAAATATCTCATGCATGGATACTCCTAGTTCTTTTCTTCATCATTCCTCCTTTTTTGGCTGTTGAATCGGGTCCTTAAATTGCCTCTCTGTTCTTTGGTCGCTTTTCACTGAAAAATTGACATGTGGCAGCATCTACTTAAAAATAAGCGAGGACAAAAATAACTTCCACTACTATTAGAGGCTTTAGAAACATTTTTTATGAGTTTGGTGGAAGATTACACTTGGCAGTCTCTATTGTGCTCTAAAAAATTCTTAGGAGAAGCTTATAAACTTGATCGAAACTCAGACGTAGACACGTGTCACTCTCTGTGGAGTTATTAATGAACAGGTGGTGGCTTTCGCTTGTCTTTAGAGAGTCAATCAGATGATGACACATGGCATGTTTTTCTTTCTTTAGCAGCTCACTGGGGGTCAACCATAGTCTTTATGAGAATAAGAAGCAGGAGGGAGAAATTGCGGAGATCGACACTTGTCAACGTCTGCCAAACTTATGCAAGGGACACGTGGCACATTCCGTGGATTTTTTGAGAAATGTTTATTGATAGAGGCTTTAAAACCTATTAGAAATTTAGAATCGTGGATGCAGACACATGTCGCTCTCCATGGAGTTACAACAGAAAAGGTGGCAGCGTCCGCTTGCCTCTTGATAATCCTGTGGAGGATGACACATGGCGGCTTCTACTACATTTGATACTGTGTCTCAATGGATGACACGTGGCAACATCCACTGTGACTTTGATGAAGGACACATGGCAGCATCCGTTACATTTTAGAAACAAAGTGAAATGAGGCTCAGGAGATGACACTTGGTAGCATCCACGGGAATCTGTCGGGCTTTCACGGATGATGACACTTTTCATCCTCCACCAATCTCTGCAAGGGAGACGTGGCATGGTCTAAATACATTTGTTATTCATGAGGATGTAGACACTTGGTGTGTTTTACTTCATTTAGTCACTCATCCCCAGGCCCACCATGGTCTTTACTCGAAACAATGAAGCTAAGGGAAGAGACTGTGGATATTGACACTTGGAGGCTTCTGACAAGCTTCAACAGGGACAGGTGGTGTCTTCTATTGTGATTAGAAACAAAGTGCAATGGGGCTCGGCATACGACATGTGGTGGCTTCTGCTTGACTCATTCTTTTTGGGGTGCTCTTTTGAACCATTTTGATTGAACCGACTGATTGAACCAACTTTGGTTCAATAGTTCATCGGTTCAATGTCTTTGTTTTGGCTAAGTCCTTTTGATCTTCATTGAACCAAACATGTTGAAACTATTGAACTTTGAACCTATTGAACCTTGATGAAGCGCTTAACTCTTGCCGATGACGTTGAACCTTTGAACTTGTTGAACCCATTGAACCAGAATGGTTCAAGGTTCAATGGTTCAATGGTTGGATCCTTGCTTCGATGCTTGCCGATGGACATTTTTGATTGAACCAAGGCGTTGAACCAATCCCAAAAATGACTAAGTGTTGGAAACTAATTCTTTTGATTGAACCTCCCTGTAGAAGCCTTTGAACCTATTGAACCATTAGTCCTTTGACTGAAAAATCTTGAATAATTCCCAATTTTGAAAGCTTAGAACGATTTTTTGAAATGAGAAGAGATATTTTGGTCTTTGCATGACCAAAATAACTTATATGTTGTTCAAAAAAATGAGTGTCATTTTTTTGGGGGATAATAGTTCCCTAGTTAGCTCCAATATAAATCATCATTATGGCCCCTTCAGCCACTAAAACTCAGGTTGGCTTGAGCTTAACATCGAAAACTATCAAAAGGATAACTTTTACAGTGCCCACCAAGTAAGCTCCAGTTGCTACGTTGGCTGGTCCTATTGTAGCCTCAGCTCTAATAGACCTAGGTGAGAATCCCAAGAAGAAATTAAATGAAATTCCTTCAAAGCCTTCTATGCAAGTTTTAGTTGTTCCTTCTTGACCCTCTGCTCAGCTTACCACTCCAACGATTCACCAATCCTCCTTTTCCATCACCATAGGGCCCAATGATTCAGTTTTAACTAGTCGATTTCCTCATTCTCACTAAACACACCCCTCCCAGAAGTCATTGGTCCTCACATCCACCTGACTCATGAACAATGGCGAGCCTAATTTTTCCCTTAGGATTCCCCATTCATGCTCCCTCTTTTCACTCCTCTGACTTCTCCACCTCCACTCCTTTCTTCCATCCTTCCTTCCACTTCATCTCTCCCTCCTCCTCCTATGGATTTGCCTTCCACTTTAGCTACTTCCATCCATCATGTTTCACCTTCCAATACCATGGGGACATTCACAAGATTGAGCTAGATTAGACCCATCGAGTCATTAGAAGCATGAGACTTGAAATAGTCTATCATAGAGATCTGAATGTTAAGTGACAATTTGATAGGGCCTTCAGTAGCATGAAGAGGGTGCTCACACAAACCTTCACTCAGGAGGGGAACCCAATGATTTGGATAACCAAATAAGATCTATTCTCCCTCACTAAAATTATGAAACCTAGTGGATAGGAGAGAGTGGTTGAGGACCCGATATTTGTACTCCAATCTACCCATAACCTCATTGAAAAACTCATGGAAGCTATGAAATAACAAGTTTAGGCACTTAGAGTACAAGTAAAGAGCACCTTTCCTATATAATTAATTTACAAGGTTAAATATTCCCTTGTGCAACTCTTCATAACCCTTAGATAATTGGTCAAAACACTAACCATGAGAAAAGAACAATTTCAACATGCATAGACATACTTGGAGTGAATTGCTTGCATGGACAACAAATGCAAAAGGGTTGATGTGGTTCTCCACAAGGGCATTCCTTTGGAGCTCAATATCATGCCTCTCATGGAATTAAACCTATATCAGACCTAAGCCGAGAACATGATATCCTCGATTGAAGAGTGGCTAGTTGTATCACATACAGTCATATAACCCCTAGAGGAGAGTAAGGAACAAATGTTGATTTACTTCAAAGAGGTCAACATTATAGTGTTGGTCCATTTATATGGCACCTTGCTAGACATAGAAGAATTCGAGGGTCAATTGGCTTAATTTAACCAAGTCATGAGAAAAAGGTGGCAAAGGCTAATAAGGATAGGGCCAAGGTGATGTTGGAGCTCTCAACCCGATCCACAATGAATATCAACTAGGTGTCTGAGGTAAATGTATCCCTTGAGGTCTCATTCTAGGTGCATTAGAGGCTATTGGCCCAATCTGAGGTGATCTTTTGGGATCCTCCCATGAATTTAGCCAAGCTAGACTGAGAGTTTGACTTAGTTGTAGCCACATTGGTAGTTGGGGAGGCATGTCCTAATTATTTAGGGATTGGCCCCCCTCCATCTTCTTCATGATTCATCTCTGGTGGGTCCTAGGAAATTTGTTCCCTCTATTTTAGGATATGAGATCTTTTTTGGTACAATTCAGTTATAACCATTTCAAACCATGATGGCCCATAGTGGGATCCTGTTCTTTTTGGAGACGGGACCCGTATCACCTATATAAGTGGCCATGTTGTATTTTATAAATGGTCGACATTTTGTATGTAACCAGAAATGTTGTTGAAATCAATAGAAGTTTTTCTACATTTATTAGTGGTGTTCATGTTTAGAGGAATGTTGTCTAGTAATTCCTTTGTTTTGTAAATTTATGCTAGTTTTAAAGGATCAATAATGTGCTTTTCTTCATATGATTAATATAGTAATTAAAGTGTGCTTAGATATTATAATTATCTAGAATATTTCCCTATTTTTTTGATAACACTCGTTACTCTACGTGTTTAATGCTTCAGAATAGCTTTGGGGGGTCTTATGCATGATTTATAGTAGGTGTCTCTTTGTGTTTATGTTTAGTGGAAAGTTTTTAGATTTAACATTCTCACCCCATCCTTAGACACATCCTTTATGCAATGATAAGTTTGATCTCCTCTTGAAACTTGGCACATAGTGGATAAATATGGCTAAGCCCTTGCACACTCTTGGAGCACTGACATCTATTAAAAACCAAAAATCTTTTTTTTTCTATGACTTACCCTCTAATTTGTGTTTATTTTGGAATCCAGATAAGTTTTTCCCTTTATTCATAAAGTTGGTAAAAATAAGCCTCCTAGTGCTTGAATATTAAAACTGAGTGAGTCAAGTGAGAATTAGAACCCTTTTAACAAATTGGGATTGGATCCCCAATAGTAACACTACATCACTCAGAGATTCATTTCAAGTACGATATAACATGGATCACAATGCCTATAGCTCATGCCCTAGGTTGATCTTGAAGAAATCTTAAAATGGGAGGACAAAAGTACTTTATTGTTCTAAAGTCCTCTTCAATCACTTAGTCTCATAAGTGTATCTTGAGGTAATATTTTGGACTAGACAATACACATATGATGAAAATGACCCTAAGGGCTTGGGATATATTAGCAATACTAATGCAAATCATTCAAATATACATTTTTCTAATGCAAAAGAGCAAGAACCTATAAATGAGAATAAGTCAAAGAATAAAGCATAAATAGAAAAGATAACATCACAAAAAGAGAAATGGGCACATAAAATATTTAAACCATTATTTCTAATAAAAGAAGTTAAAAAGCAAGAGACAATTGAAAAATCTAATGTTCCAAATGTGGCTAAAAATAAGGAAACTACAAGCTTTTCATAAAATTGGGCCCAATTCACTGATCATATAGATGGTAAAAAATCTTCAGATGAATAGTTCAACAAACCATGTTTTGATCCACTTAGTAGCTTATAAAGTATTCTATTCATATCTATAGGACCTAGTACCTATCGATGGAATCAATCACTACAAAATGAGAAAACAAATGTAGATAAATGTAAACCAAATATATCAAGTATAAACTTACCAAAATAACATGATACACTTTCTGATTCTTCTATACACACATATGACACACTTTGTTCAAGACATGTTATACATTTACCACTCCTCACAGATCCTCATCCTCATCTTGCAATCATAGGATAGTCTTTTATTTTCAAATATTCCACAAAACTACCCAAAAAATTTATAAATTTCCTTCTCAAGATAGGTTATACATTTACCACTCCTTGTAGATCCTCATCGTCATCTTGAAATCATAGTAATTATATACACATGGGGAGCTTAAAGGCTACCCAAATGTATACCCTCCCTCCCCTTGGATTTCTATTATAAATTTTAGTTGGTTTGCATAGTTTTCTTTTTAATTCCAACTTTACTTTGCGCTTATTGATCTTTCAAATTAACCTTTTGGAGGCTTTAAAATATTATTTTGTCAACTTCCCTATTCATATATTTTCCACTTTGAAAGCCCTGAGATATTTTCACTCTTTTGGAACTCCACTTTTTTGGATTCTTATTGTTCAAGTAAAATCCCTCTCTCATCATCTTCACATGGATCATCCTCAAATGGGAAAGATTCCATGTGCATATCACCATACACAAAGGAGTGTCTCTCACCTTTACATGAACTTTCCATATTCCCCCTCCATCTTCCAGGGATTATAGTTACATCTATTTGACCAAGACATTTTATCGTTATAGGATATTTGGTAGTGATTACCTTATCCCTGGATTTATTATACTTACACATCCTCTCTCCCCTCTCATAACTACACTCCATGTTCGTAGAATGTTTCTTCACCAAACCTGTGCAACACTCACTTTACTTTACTTTGCCCTTCTACCTAGCCATAATGTGATCATACTTAGCCACTCATACTCATGGTCACAATTACCCAATCAATCATGAGCACATTTTTTGTCACTAGGATTTGATAAATAAACAAACCTTCAAGCTTGCACTAAAACTAAAAGTATGTCTCCTTCAAGTGCAAGTACATTAAAACTAAAAACTCTAACAAGTATATGTTGAATTCACCTCTCCCCTACACATCCATGGCTCTTGTCCACTCCTAATCCAATTATTTCAACAAATTCAATTGATATTCAATCCCAACATGCTTAATTCTAAAGTTTTGAATTCTTCTTACCATATATGTAGTCAACCATGTACGTATGTGATGTGATAGCTCATAAAAAAATTGATCATAAAAATTGATCAAAACATGCTCTTCTAGAAACTTCTTAGGTTTCAACCTTTTCTTCCAACAAAATTCTTTGTGAACTCTAAATAATTTGTTTCAAACCAAGCTTCCATTTTCTCTAGAGATATAGATCCCACCATTCATCAAGTTGGTCTCCGTGCTCTCTTAAAAAAGGGTCCTAGAAATGGAACCAAAATGTTGTGCTTTATTTAACCAATCTTGGTAAGCCCTCTATATGCTCTAGTAAGTGCAATAAATGTCCAAACCCTCAAATTTTACTACACTAGCTGATTACTTAGGCCCAAAGACCTAGCAACTCACCTGAGGTGCAATAAGAAACATCAAGACACTTTTTGTGAGAATCGAGCATAAAGACACACATATACAACATCTAACACTATAAATAAAAGATAAAATACATTATCTATATACCTTAATATTAATAAAATAACACTCACTCTATATACATACACCATCATTTCATTCATGTGTATTCACATATTTATATAATCAGTGTACAATGTACATCTAATAAAAAACATAAATTCATAATCTAATGATGATCTTTATAGATAACATCTTTCAAATCTAACCTGATGCTTCTCCACAAGACTTTTGAACCAACTTGATGAGACCACCAATTGCTTCCTTTTATAGCCTCATCCATACCTAGTATATATCTTTTTCCATGTAAACCCCATAACTATATGTGACTTATACAAATAAATGAATGAATGAATATATATATATATATATATATATATATATATATATATATATATATATATATATATATATATATATATATATATATATATATATATATATATGTTATGGATTATTGATGCTTCTTCCTTGATTAGATTATACTTGTGTAACTTTATTTAACAATCATTTTAAGGATAATGTAAGGCTGCAGGATATTGTTAGGGCACAACACTTATAGGATGCCCGTAGAAACTGTAAGTTTCACCTACAGGTTGCCTGTAACCACTAAGAGTGCCTGCAACAACTATAAGTTTCACCTATAGGTTGTTTGTAGCCACTGTAGAGTGCTTGCAATAATTGTAGGCTTCACCTATAGGTTGTTTGTAGCCACTATAGAGTGCCTAAAATAATTGTAGGTTTCACCTACAGGTTGCTTGTAGCCACTATGCCAAATAGATCTATTATTGTGATCAAATTTTAAGGACACATCCAATTGTCTTGGGAATTGAATGGATGATTGAAAAGGATTATATTTTTTATACGGACTCCCTACACACAAAGAAATTTGGATGTGTTATCAAAGATGAGAAAGACAAGGACAATGGTAAATAGATAAAAAGAAATAAAACAATAAAATAGTATACCTTGTCCTTAACCCAGTCAAACCTAAAATAAGTAACTTCAGTTACCAACCACTTGAATGTTGATTGGATTAGTTTGTAAAGTATTTGTATTTTTCCTAGTTTGGTGTCTTTGGTTAAAGTTAATAAACTACCTTTTGTATTTAATGGTAGAACCTATATCAGATTAGGAGTTCGTTAACTGGACATATAATAGAAGAAGTATTGGAACTATAGCAATTACATTCAGAATATTGTAATATTTTGTAGCAATCTTTAATTGCTACAAAATTGAGTAATGAGAAAGTTGATTTTGTAATAAGTTTGTGAATTCTCTCAGAGAAGGATTGGAGCTCAAATCCTGAATGAGGAAGGCCCCCCTTGAAATGAGTTGCAGTGAAGATCCTGACCCTCTTTAATTTTAATGTGTTGTGTAAGTTGATTTTATTATTAGTTTGATTATATATGTGTGATGAAAATGTGATTCATAAGTGTGAAGTAGTTATGTAATTCTATCATAATAGTTTCATAACATAATTGTCTGGTAAATTCAACATAAGTTCATTGTACTGCAACTAGAAAAGCAAGTTGATTTATGAATCAATGATGCATATATAGTGTTGATATCTTTGAAAAGCATATGCACCCTAGGTTGATAGTTTATATTAATCAAACTAAAAAAACTAGCAATCATTGGGTAATTATTCTGCATAACATTTTAGCACTGTTGCCAAGGAGGGTATCAATTATTGTTTTCTAAAATCAATAATTTTTTTAAAAGATTGGTTAATGCCCTATTCTACCCAACCAAGCAAGTTGAGTGAGGGCACTGTGGTGTATTATGCTAGATGTCTAAGTCCTTAGACATATAGTTCCAGTTGGGCAAGTCGAGTGAGGGCACTACAATGTCTTATGCTAGATGTATAAGTTTCTAGAAGTAAATGGTACATAAGTTACTTAGTTCATGTTTCTATAATTTATTTCCTACAAGAGTGATTTATTTTTTTTAAAGTGTGCTTTTAATTTTCCTGCTTTCATTTCCTATTTTCTAGAATAATTTTCTTGCTTTCATTTTCTATTTTTTAGGATAATTTAATTGCTTTCATTTCTTGCTTTCTAGGATAATTTTCTCGCTTTTAATAGATAATTTTATTTCTTTCTAGAATTAAAATTTCAATTCATGTTATTTTGATTTCCACACTCCTTTATTTCCTACATTATTTTTACTTATTATGAAACAACCCCCTAAAATACACAAAAACTAAAAAAACTAACCTTATGTAGGAAAGGATAGGACAACTGAAGGAGTTGCATAACATTTATGCAAAGAGAAAGAGATTCTCGAGGGAGATTCCTACTAAACAAGCCACAAGTTGCTATCAGGAAAGAACCAAAAATACCTATAGCAACTAAGAATCCTGTTGAAGAATATACCATAAACTGGAAGGCTCTTGAAGAAGAGAACACTATAAACTGAAGGAGGCAACTTGCAGAAGAAACTCTACTAGCTTTGAAAAAGGAAATAGAAGTAGAAGAAGCATTAACTGAGCTAGTAAGAAGAAACATAGGAGAGGAACTACATGAACCAAATACTCTAGAGAGTAACATATTTACAACATTCTAGCAAGGCTTTCTTGATCAAATCAAAGAAAGCTCAGGAGAATTTTTAAACCTTTCATCAAGTAAAAAGACTGAGGATCAACAAATAAACATTTACTATCATGTTGACCAAGGGATTGATACAGAATTTGAGGATGAGATACTGAGTATCTTTGGTATCCATATCACAAGAAAATCCATCATGAATGGAGGAAATTTTGTGGATAATAGTAGGACTCCAAACATAATTAATTTTGAATTTCCCATTCTAGATGCAACAGGTGTAACACAAATAAAAAATATCCCATCCTCAGCCTTGCCCAATTTCAAAGGTACATTATCAGAAGACCTGGACACATTTTTGTTCAAATTTGATATCCTCTATAGAATATATGACTACAAATAGGATGCACAAAAATTGAAACTTTTTCTAGCCACCCTCAAAGACTCAACACTTCACTGATTCATGAGACTGGGTAGTAATTCAGTCCACACTTGGGGGGCATGAAAAAGAAATTTATGACTAAATATCAGGAATATGGATGAGGAAGAAATTATAGAAGAAATGACATCTTCAAGATGACTCAAAAAAGGGAAGAATATTTGGAAGACTATGTTGAATGGTTTATGTTTAGTGTACAAAAATTAAGCAAAGTGCACTTGGAGAAGAGCCTTTAAAACTCATCTTCCTAAAAGGAGTCATAGAAGATTATCTAGAAACTTTGGACCTAATGATTGGGGGAGATATCTCTCAAATAAAATTAATTGAAATCAAAGAGTTGAGAAAAAGTTATTCCAGGTCTACCATAAACAAATTTTGGGGTAGCAAACTTCCACTAGTAGCTACAAATGGCCTATCAAAATATGAAGTTAGTAACTTGTTATAAGACATGAAATAGGATATCATTAGTCACATGGACACCCAATTGGATAGCCTACACTCAAGGTAAAAACAAGTAGCCTTAGATCAAGCTTTGACCATTTATTAGCTGGATTGTAAGAAAAAGAAGACAAATTGTAGATGTCATGAGGTTTAGGCTAAAGTAGCTAACATCATAGCTGAAGAACCAGAAATAGTAGAGCTACACACTATAAGATAAGATAGGGACCAGGTTTTTTATGTTGCACAAAGAAGGCCATGGGTTCAATTATCATCTTATTCAGGTATGGGACAAAATCCACCTTTTACAAATTCTACATCCTTTAATTCATAATTTGTAAATACTACTCCTAATTGGACTAGTCCTTAGATGAACGTCCCACGTCC
Source organism: Torreya grandis (assembly GCA_037957365.1). Taxonomy (NCBI): domain Eukaryota; kingdom Viridiplantae; phylum Streptophyta; class Pinopsida; order Cupressales; family Taxaceae; genus Torreya; species Torreya grandis. The sequence goes on from JARHVA010000515.1 coordinate 2,543,935, forward strand.
TAATTATAGCTAGCAGCTAACTCATACAAGCTACCCCACCACCTCCTAACAACCTCCAAAAAATGTATCCCCATCTTGGATGCAAGTTTGGCAACCACCCTAAGGCCCACCCTTCACAAACCAATGGCAACAGCCCTGGACACCCAATTAACCCTGGAAAAACCTTCAAGGAGGATTCTCTTTAGAATAATAACTTCCTGCTCTTATTCCCAATACACAAGCTACACCCAACCCTAACCAGCTCCCTACCTAACCCATATAGAATCCTATAAATAAACCAATGCAACCCACATTCAGTACTGAACCTATTTAGTACCTAACATACATAGTGAACATCAATGAAGTTCCCCTATATTCAGGGAAAGTTATACCACCCCCAACACCACCCATAATAATGGAGTCAGATCATGAACCCCAAAAGATCATGCTAACCCACCTCCATTGCCATAAAAACTCTTTGAACTAGAAAATAAAGCTATTGATAAAATAACCCCACCATTCCCAGAACGTCTCATCCTTTAATGCCATGCAATTGAACTTGAGTTTGATTTCATCGGATAGATAAAAAAAATTTGCATAAAAATTTCTCTTTTCCAGACCATTAAGGATGTACCCATCTATTCCAAAGTTGTTAGAGACCTTTGTCTAAGAAAACATGGAAGGAAGAAAAAATATCCCAATACTGTGCATGTGATTGGCTAGCTTGCAGACATCATGCTGGGAAACACCCTGCCAAAGAAATATTTAGATCTAGGATGCCTAGTAGTAACAGTTTAGATCCATGACCAACAATTGTCTAATATATTGATAGACCTAGGGGCTAAAATAAATGTAATGACAATTAAAACCATGCACAAACTATAGCTACATAATATTCATCCCACATCTACAATGCTACAAATAGTTGATAGGTGTACAGTCATAGTAGAAGGAATCATTGAAGACATTGTCATTACTATAGATTCTTGGGAGTATCCTGTAGATTTCATTGTGCTGTAGCCTAAGTATAATTTGGATGGATACCCTCTTATCTTAGGATGACCTTATCTTGCCACAATTTATGCCTTCATCAACTGTAGATTAGGTAATATGATGATATCCAATGGAAACCACACTAAGAAGTTAGTCCTTTATCCCCTCGCATAGCCAGTTTTGACACTAGAGCATACATTATGGGATGAAGAAGATGAGACAGACTAGCCTCCCTTAATTCTTGTATTTATCATAGACCATGTATGTACATTGGCTAATCAGGATGAAGATACAATTCTCTCCAATGTTCTTCAGCATAATTATCAAACTCATTCTATAGATCTCAACCACTTGCAATGTGTTGAGTGCCCATTTTTTAGCTTCTAGGAATCAGTTAATCCTGATGCATCTGTGCAAAAAAAAATTCACCAACTGCTGCTTCAAGTTTCAGCCAAACCAGATCCATTAGCAATATATAAATTATGAAAGCACTCTCACAACAAATTGAAATCTCTTCAAGAAAAATATTTCTTATTAATAACAAGTTGAAGTTAAATGAGGAAAAGTGTCTAGTCAACATGTTACATGCAAACCAACGTGATTTTATATAGGATTATGAAGATATGCAAGGAATCAGCTTAGAAACATGCAAACATCATATCTACATCAAAGAAGAGTGCCAACCAACCAAACAACCACAATGTAGGATGAATCCAACTCTTAGAGAAATAGTCAAAGTGGAATTACAAAAAATCTTAACTATTGGATTTATATATCCCATCTTGGACAGTGAATGGGTTTCACCATTGGTAATTGTACCAAAAAAATGGAAAATGGAAAGTATACATATATTACAGGGAACTTAACACATAAACCAGAAAGGATCACTTTCCTCTACCCTTCATTGATCAAGTATTGGACACACTAGCAGGAAATAAATATTTTGCCTTTCTAGATGGCTTCATTGGTTACAACCAGATTATAATCACTCTTGAGGACTAGGAAAAGACCACCTTTAATTATCTCTAGGGTACTTATGCTTATGTTGTATTACCCTTTAGGCTGTGTAATGCTCCTGCAACATTTTAGAGGGTTGTTTTGAGTATTTTTGCAGATATGACAAATGAATGTGTAGAAATATATATGGATGACTTCATTGTCGATGGAGAAAAATTTGATGAGTGCCTCAAGAACCTGTAGAATGTGTTGTAACATTTTCAGGAGCACCATCTATCTCTCAATCACAAGAAATGTTACATGCTTATGACAATAGGCATTGTCTTAGACCACCACGTATCTTCTAGAGGAATTAATGTTGACCTGGCAAAATTAGAATCATAAAAAACCTACATGTTCCTCAGAAATAGAAAGATATTAAGAGTTTTTTAGGAAATGCTAGTTACTATAAGAGATTTATCAACAATTTCAACAAGGTAGCAACACCATTATTCACTCTTCTGACTAAAGATGTTGAATTTCTATAGACTCATACTTGTGATACAACTTTCAAATAATTGAAGGAATTTTTAACCACCACCCCTATTCTACATGGTCATGATTGGAAGCTTCCCTTTCATATTCACATAGATTCTTTAGATACTACCCTATGAGTTGTGCTAGGCCAAAAACAAGAAGCACTCAATTATGCCATATATTTTGTAAGGAAGAACCTACAGGCAATAGAATTAAATTACACAGTTACTAAAAAAGAGTTTTTGGTAGTAGTTTATACTATCAACAAGTTCCATCACTACATCATAGGGTATCAGGTTTTTATTCATATAGACCATGCAGCGATTCGGTACCTTATGAACAAACCAGTTGTTCCAACCAGAATGATAAGATGGCAGCTCTTATTACAAGAATTTGATATCACCATTGTAGATAAGCCTGGTAGGAACAATGTCATGGCTGATTTCTTATCATGCCTATAATTCTCTAAAGAATATACCATAGTGGATGACTCATTTCCAGATGAGCACCTATTCTCCTCACCCTTACCACACCTTGGTATGATGATATTATGAACTACCTTGTAGCAGGGTTACTTCCACAATACTTCCTCCCTAAACAAAGAAGAGATTTGATTCAAAAAAGTGGTAGATATTCATGGCTGTCCAGATTTATTTTCTATACTGAGTCTAACTCCACCATCAAAAGATGTCTCAGAGAAGATGAAGCTCTAGATATCCTCAAATCTTGCCATGATGAACCCTGTGGAGGACACTTTGTAGCCAAGCGTACAATAGTAAAAATCTTGACTATAAGATATTATTGGCCCTCACTCCATAAAGATACAATAAGGTATATTGATCATTGTGACATATGTCAGTGTATGGAGAGACCCACATGTTTAGATGACATGCTTTTTCAACCTCAAATGGTGCTTGGACCATTTGAAAAATGGGGCCTAGACTTTGTAGGACCTTCTGATCCAAAATCCAACAATAAAGAGTACATCCTTGTATGTACTAACTATGTCAATAAATGGGTGGAAGTAAAGGCTCTTACAAACACCAAAGATGAGAAGGTAACAGTGTTCCTTTATGAATAAATATTCACAAGATATGGTGTGCCACAAGAAATATTCACTCATCAAGGACCCCAATTTACTGCTAACTTAATTACTACCTTGGTCCAATAATATGAGATTAGACATAAAAAAACAACTCCATATCATCCATTGTCCAATGGACAAGTGGAAATCACCAATAGGGAGTTAGAAAATATTTTGATAAAGACTGTTAATATGTCTCGTAAAGATTGGGAGGCTAGACTACTTGATGCTACTTAGGCTTACAAAATCACATGGAAGACAACTATAGGATTTAACCCATATGAGTTGGTCTATGGGAAGAAACCTATCTTGCCAATTGAATTTAAGCAAAAGACCTTACGAACAACACTAGAACTTGAGATGGATATATCTGAAGCACAGAAAGAAAGGCTTTTGTAGTTGAATGCTTTAGATGAATATAGACAACAGACATTAAAAAACACAAATTTTATACAATAGCAGTGGATTGGATGGTATGACAGGTACATTAAAACCAAATATTTCAATGTAGGAGATTGGGCCCTTCTTTTTGACTCCAAATACTAGGATCACAAGGGCAAACTCCAAACTAGATGGCTTGGTCCTTTTGAGATTGAGCATGTTTATTACAATATAGTAGTGCAACTCCAAACCATTGATCCAATAAGATTCCATCTACTGGTCAATGGTCATAGACTAAAGTTGTATAAAAAGCCACTCACTCAGGAGGAGTTTACCAAGCACATACACAAGTAATTACAAGATGGATACAATGATGTATTGGATAGGCATGATGTCTCACCAAATAAAGGGAGCACTAGCCAACACTCAGATGAAGAAGGAGAGGAGGACATCCTAGTCCTCCTCTAGTATGATGAATGAGACCTTCACTTGGTCCTTGACAGTCACCCTTCCAGGTGCCTTGATAAGGACCCTGAATAAACATTCTACTACAAGCAGTAACTAGAGTTTTAAAAAAAAGCATCTAATAATGAAAATCCATGGTTAGGTGTTCTTGGTAGATTTTGGGTAGAAAACTAGCCTACTCATTGCCCATAACTATAAAATGAACCTAAATAGAAAACCAACTTACTAGTTATTTAGGGGTAAGAAATAGAAAAGAAGCAAGGAGAAAAGGCAGTCATTCTAAGCACAACTATCCAATTGTTAAAAGAAATTATGTATCTGCTATGGGCACCTTTTCCATAGATGGGCATCACTTTATAGCCTACTACGGGCTCCACCTATAGATACTATAGGTACCTCCCAATGCCTATTTTCAACTTTCTAATTCTTGCAGGTTAGATCCTCCTAAACTCTAAGCTATGGCTTGGCTATTGGCTTTTGAGCACTGCATGGAAGTCATCATACAACCTTGTAGAGGAGTGAAGGAGGATTGGAGAACTAAATTTAAACCTCTTATTCAGAATTACCTCTGAATAATAGGTAAAGAGCCATACCAACAAAAAACACTTTCGATCTCCATTTGGAGTGTTGCAGACCATAATTTATGCCTATGGGAACACACATGACTCACTTTCAATTTTTAGTGATTTCATGGAGGTAATTTCACTATGTTAAATAGTGATATCTCAAATTTCTTTAGCATACAGGCCCCATGTTTGAATATCCTATTGATTCTTAAAAGACACATCCACTAAGCACAGAACCTATAGGGCATAAGACAACACAAAGACAATTATCAACAGGCTCATGCAGAGAAAGATCACATAGTAGTAGAACCCTCAACTACCCTATTCCATAGTCATACAACACATGAGTTGGATCACCCAATTTTGAAATAACCACCTTGTGGTAGGAGAGCAATAATCTCTCATCCAAGTTAAGATTCCTGTTTCAATTCCATGCAGGTGAGTTAAGGGCACCATTGAAGCCTAACATCCAGTGATCTCATAATCATTCAAAAAGGGCCCACTTCAGTCTAGTTATAACTACTAGTCCAATCTTTGCATTCTATCACTCACTCACATGCAAACACTCACATGCCAACACAGACATACAAACCCTCTGTCTCACCCCTAGTACATCATTAACAAAAAAGTATGTCATATATTTTAATCATTGAAAAGTATTCATTGTTCTAATATAGCATGTATGATATTAATAAGAATATTCAATCATGAGTCATGTCATTCATTTCAAATCCCCTCTAAACCCACACTTATACCCCTAATTATGACTTCATTCGATCTTTTCCTTCTTATTCACTCCATGTCCCCTGAGGACATGTGACAACTCAAGTGGGGGGGGAAGATGTTGTAGGTGAGAATAACACGCACTAGGATAACCATACATGCAAGATTAGATGCCATAATATCCTATGGAGAAAGCAATCAATTTCATTTCTTTACCCTTGCAAGTATAACCATTCACACAAAACTATAGCATGCCGTAACTTGCAACCCTACAACCTGCAACCACACATCCACCATTACTGAACAAACCCTACTTTGCTACATGCAAATTTTCATAATCCAAACAAGAGTGTGTTTCCACTTATTGGTTGAAAGGATTGATAGAGAAGCTAAACTTAGCAAGATAGAAGGGTCAATTGTGAGGAGAAAACCCACAAATCATAGGAAATTTCAGGGAGACTAAGCCAAGTGGGTTGTCTTCAATAGAGCTAGTTGGACAATGTATTTTGAGAAGTTATAACATTTATTAGAACCTCTTTCTAGAGCATTTGTAAAATTCTTTAATAGAGACAAACTACTGTATATGACATCACATTCGCAGTCACTAAAGAACTGGTGAACTAGGCAATTGGGCTGCCAAGTATAGAAGAGAATTGGAAAAACAAACCCAATGGCCAAAAATCCAAACAATAGTTTTTTCAAGAGAATGAAAGATTGGTACTAAAGAAAGGTGGTGTGGAGAGACTTAGCTTACCTATAACATGGAGGGAGATAACATCATACATCATCAGGTACATGACCTGTGAAGGAAGGTATTCCCTAATTTATACTCTTCAGTTTAAATTTTTGAATCACTTAAGGCATAATAGAACCATTAATGTTCCAAATTTCTTATGGAACATTTTAAAAAGGATGTCTAAAGAGTACCAGAAGGGTATTGAAACAACCCTATCCCATCATTGCTTAATATGGTTGATAACTCAACAAGGAGTAAACTTTGTCAGACCTGATCTAAGTTGAGATCAATTTCTAGCCCTAGGGAATAACGAACCTTATCAAGAAGAGGGTAATAATGAAAATGAATCCTCTAAGGAGCAGGCCCAATAGATTGTACAAGAAGTTGGTACTAGTGCTATTGGCCAACCTGTAGCTATTGAAGATCCATCTGAAACCGTTACGGGCAGAAGAAAGAGAAGGAAACTAGTCCTATCTCCTTCCAACACAGAGGAGAAAAGTCCACAATAACATATTATTTATCCCACTGTCTCCTCACCACAAATTGGTTCCTCCACCATGGCTACTTTAGGATAGGAGGAAGTTCTTCTATCAACTATTGCATAAAAAGAACAAGTGCCATCAGTTATCCCTCATTGAAAAGAAAATGAAAACTAAAGAAAATAAACTCATTGTGTTAAGAAGAAGGATACCTCCTCCTAGGAGATCTCAAAGAATTAAGAAACAAAAGACCACTACAACCTCTTTAACCATAGCTATCAGTGATGATGAAAATCCAAAGAAAGAGGCTAGGGTTTAGAAGACCCCTGATGGGTTTAAAATTGAAGTATGATCTATTGATGAGGAATTTGCCAAGATAAAAGAAGAACAATCACCTCAGCCATCTAGATTCATTGATAAGGACATTGATCTCCTCAGAGATATTGGGTATACAGAAGATGAATTGAAAATGGCATATCAACATACAATAAAAGAGGAATTGGTTGAAGAAGAGACTATGGAAAAATAAGTAGAGCAAGAAATACTTCCTCATACCTAGGAGTTACAGACATTAGAACAAGTTTTGAAGGGAATATATAGACTAAGGAATGAGATAACAAAATTGAAAGGTAAGAGAGGCATTGAAACACTTTTAGGGGCAACTAAAATTTGTAAAACCTTCCATGGACAGAGAAAAGTTATTGGAGAAACCTGCTACAACTTCATTCACCTTGGCCACATAAGCACCTACAATAGATTATACTCTTACCCTTTTGCACTAGATTTCATCCCACATTGCCCACTAAAAAAACACCTACAACAAAATAAGTTATTGATGTGGATTTTTTAGCTACTAGGCCAGTAGATACTGATGATATTTTGATTTTTTTGAAAGAAAAATTCAATGATAATGAAGCTTACCATGAGGAATTGGTGTAGAGATTCAAAGGATATGTTGAATCAAAGGAACAACATGATGACTTACAAGAAAAAATGGAAATTGCTGAGTTTAGGTTCAGTCATCTAAAGGAAAAGATTGGTAAAATGCATGAAACCACTGAACTATTGATGGAGTATAGACCACCTTCTAGAGTGTATGCTATGTACTTGGAAGAGAGATGGCTTAAATTTAGATATGATAGGATCTATAATGATCAATCTTACATGGTCTGTAACCCCAAATCTTTCTTTGAAGAACATAGACATGCTAATCTTGACCTCCAAGCTCAATTAAGTGAGTTTTACATCTACTAATATGTTGTACCCAATGATATAGAATGGAATCCAAACATCTATTTGGGGGATTGCTAAATGCATTTTCTTCATATGTTTTGAATGAAATAGGAAGAAGGAAAAAAATGGAAGATTATCAAGAAAAAGAAGCTACCCTAATGATCATAGGTGAATCAACAAATCCAGATGCTATAATAGACAAATGAATCTCCTTTATGAACACAAACACTTCATAGAAATGAGTTATCAGAAAACAGGTAGAAGTTCAGAATCATTAGTTGAGTCTTATGGAAAGAGATGGCAAGAAAATTTTTGTTGTTTGTTCTCATAAATGGGTAGAACTCTTAGATGCTTTGAAAATCAAGGAACCTTACTCCCCTCAAAAACTTTGGGAGGCCATCCATAGAGTATACTTGTATATTGAGCTTGTTAGAAAGTGGATGATACAATGGTTGGGGTTGATTTTTCAACCCCCTATATTCTGGTTCCCAATTCCTGACTAGGAGGAAAATGTTCTAGCTGACAAAAATATAGAGAAGAAAAGATGGGAACACATTGAGAATGCTAAAGGTTTCTACATCTTTGAAGAGGCAAGTTGCCCTAAGGCCATAGACTTTAGAAAATTTTGTGGTTTCAAAATGCAGCCAAGTCTTGCTTGAGGTTGAGCAAGAGGTTAAGTAGGGGGTGTGATGAGGCCACCAATTTCTTCCTTTTATAGGCTCATCCATACCTAGTATATATATTTTTCCATGTAAACCCCATAACTATCAGTGACGTATGCAAATGAATTAATGAATTTATGATTTTGTGTTACAAGATCCTTCAACCTTACGTTATCCTTCAAATGCTTGTTAAATAAATTTACACAAGTATAACCTAATCAAAGAAGAAGCATCAATAATCTATAACATAACACACACACACACACACACACACACACACACACACACACACACACACACACACACACACACACACACACATATATATATATAATGTTATAGATTATTGATGCTTCTTCTTTGATTAGGTTATACTTGTGTAAATTTATTTAACAAGCATTTGAAGGATAACGTAAGGTTGAAGAATCTTGTTAGGGCACATAACTTATAGGCTGATCATAGCAACTATAGGCTTCACATACAAGTTACTAGTAGCCACTGTAGAGTGCCTACAATAACTATAAACTTCACCTACAGGTTTCATGTAGCCACTACAGAGTGCCTACAATAACTATAGGCTTCACATATAGGTTACCCATAGCCACGACAGAGTGCCCACAACAACTATAGGCTTCACCTATAGGTTTCTTGTAACCACTATAGAGTGCCCAAAACAATTGTAGGCTTCACCTATAGGTTGCCTATAGTCACTGTGTAAAATAGAGCTATTGTTATGATCCAATTTTAAGGACACATTCAGTTGTCTTGGAAGCCAAATGGATGATTGGAAAGGATCATAGTTGTTGTATGGACTCCCTACATACAAGGAAATTTGGATGTGCTACCAAAGATGAGAAAGACAAGGACAATGGTAAAGAGACAAAAAGAAGTACAACAACAAAATAGTATACCTTGTCCTTAACCCAATCAAGCTTAAAACAAATAACTTCAATTACCAACCACTTGAAGGTTGATTGGGGTAGTTTCTAAAGTATTTGTATTTTTCCTAGTTTGGTGTCTTTGGTTAAAGTTAATAAACTTCCTTCTGTATTTAATGGCATAACCTAGATCAGATTAGGAGTTAGTTAGTTGGATAGATAATAGCATAAGTATTGGAACTATAGCAATTGCATTCAGAATATTGTAATCTTCTGTAGCAATCTTTAATTGCTACAAAATTAAGTAATGCGAGAGTTGATTTTGTAAGTTTGTAAATTCTCTCAGAGAAGGATTGGAGCTTAGTCCTGAATGAGGAAGGGCCCCCTCAAACGAGTTGCAATGAAGATCCTGACCCTCTTTATTTTTATTGTGTTGTGTAAGTTGATTTTATTATTAGTTTGATTATATAGGTGTGATGCATGTGTGATTTATAAGTGTGAAGTAATTCTATAGTTCTATCATAATAGTTTCATAATATAATTGTCTAGTGAATTCAACATAAGTTCATTATACTGCAACTAGAAAATCAAGTTGATTTCTGAATCAATGATTCATATATAGTGCTAACATCCTTGAAAAGAGTACACACTTTGGGTTGATAATTAATGTTAATCAGACTTAAGAATTTGGAAATCACTGGGTAATTACTCTGCACAACACAACTCATTTAAAATATCTAACCTACAACCTATCTAAATTCTTTGCTCTCTTAAATGGGAACCTTGGGCCTCTATTTATACTTTTATTGAACCACGTGAACTCTTGCGAGTTGTCTCATTTCTTTAGTTATCAAGCTAAATATTTGCATATCTTGGGAATATTATATTCTAGATTCCTTCCACATATCTGTGGAATAAAATATTATTATTCTCACATGGCATATGTTTTATCCAACCTAGATTGATCTTTTGCCATATGCATCCTTCCTTTCTAGCTAAATGTCAGTTGTCCACATCTCCTTTATGATATATCCTTCTCCAAGTGTGTTTCTTTTCATTTTATATGTGATTTTGTTATTTCATGTATTATGCATCAAGATTCTTCTTTATGCACGTGGGACCTTGTAAAGATTGTACCTTTTCAAATATACATGACTCTTCAACACATCTCACTTATGAATGAAGCCTCAACAAAACTTCTACAATTTCTTTAAGTACAATTTTAGGGCTAACATTGTTGCACGAGGCCTTTGCCTACCAAATTGTTTCCTCTTTATTCCTCATGCTAAACCATGTAAATCACCAAAATACACAATTAAATCCAAATCATAATAAAACATAGAAACATAGATATAATAATCTACCATGCCACAAATTGTAGACATAATGATAATTTTAAAATAGTTATAAATATATTATGAAATGTTGCCTTCAAAACTTTTTATGTAGTTGAAGGGAAGTAGTTTTTTAAAAATTACATTGTTAAATACTTTTCTTTACTTATAGGGAAATATTTTTAAATACTATATTATTGAAACCTAGTGATAATAGGGTAGTGACCATCAATGTAGTATTCAAACATGTCTGAATGAGAAAGTATTTTATATTTTACAAAACACACTAAAACATGACCTATAGAAAACCATACTTAGTAGAAAATAGTTGAAGAGTGAAAAAAGGTCATTCAAAAAGAACCAATGAAATCATTCAAAAACTGTTAATGTATTGAAATTTCCAATATATATAACCTACATTTCGAACATACCATAAAATCTCTAATTAATGTGGGCTTACTCTTTGTAGACAACCTTTAAAGACAACTAGTTTCATATCATATCCTAAAGCTATTATACCTAAAATAATAACATGAATAAAACTTACTAAAAAAAATGAAGAGAGCAACATGAATTATAATGACAATACACTAGAATGGAAATGATTAACTCCTTATCCTAACAAACACAAAATTGTTAAAATGTTAGAAAGAAAAAGAATATAAAACAAAGCAATAGAATGCAAGAGGCAAGATGCAACTTAAATATAGACATGGAATATCAATAGCAAGAAAAAAATAAAAGAATAAAAAAACCAAAATTACAAAAGCTTCATCAATTGTAAGAGATATACACAAAATACATATTATTATAGTGAGAGATTCGAAATAAATTTAACATAAAAATAACAAAGGCTTTAGATATATATCACAAAAATATAGGCACTTGGAAAGTCCATGAAATTACTTATTTGTTCAAAATGTGCATATTACATGCAATAAACATATTACATGCATAGGGAAGAGGAGGAAGAAACAATTAATTATCAACAGCCTATGTGTAAAATAGAATATGAAATGATTGGAAAGTTATGATTTTTTTAATATTTTCTAATTTTTCAAAATAATGCTTTTGGTTTTTTATGAATACTCTTTTTTAGTATGAAAGCTTAAATAATTAAAATTTTGGCTAGTTCATATGCTTTATTTATAATTAAATTTTAAAAAATACTAAATAATGTGTTTATAATTTTTTATTTTAGTTAAATTTAACCTTTAAATAAATGGGCTCTTTTTAAGGATACATTGTTTGAACTTATGATAAGATTTAAAAATTGTGTAAAACTTATGTTTTTCAGTACACAGATTTAATAAAAGAGGGTGGAGGGTATTAACAATGCCTATATTTTATTAGTTATATATGGATGTACTCTCTTGAGATATTATAAATCCAATATGTGAACACAGAGGTTTGGAATTGATAAACGCATATTTTAATAAAAGAGTTTAAATTTATTTGTATATCTATTAAGTTTTAAAAACAATTATATATTTTAATATGATGTACATTTTATTAAAAAAGAAACTTTTTGATAAATTTGAAGAAATATATAATATTTTAAATCTAGGTTCTTATTTTTGATTCATGCTTTTTATCATAGCAATTATGTTATTATCAATTATTTTATTCAGCCAATCACAATCAATTATTTTAAATGTATATAATTCATACTTTAATTTCGATAAAATTTATATATTATATTTATTTATAAAAAATATTTATCAAATATTTTGTTTTAAGAACTTTTTTCCATTATTCCTACATTCACATATTTTAAGACTAATTAGGTAAACATAAATGTTATTTTTATTTATTATTAAAGACACAACTACATTCTTTTTAAATAAAAAAATAATAAATTATTAATTTCAATGAATAATATGATTTGTTTATAATATTAATAGAAATGGCACCAAAACAAGTAATAAATTTAAAAAAATTGAACTCATTCTAGTATATGCATTATAATCATAAAAAAATCTTAGTGCTCATTCCTCTCTGCATCTTATAATCCTATATTACTTTCCAAAGCTCCAAATCATCTTCCCCTTAAGGACTAATGAACCTTATTAATTCAATTCTTTACATTACAATACCAAAAAAAACAAAACTTAAATCTTAAGAAATATATATTAATATATGAATATAAACTCAATTACTATGCATTCACATGCAATAATGTCTAACAAATTGTAATGCTACAATACAAACTAATCACTTTGTGACCTTATTTTATAACTTAATGATGGATGTGGAGAATTTGTTTCACAAGTGGAGTGTCTTTTGCAAGTCTTGACTACCTTTTGGGCATGACATATATGTTCCCTCCATGGTGCGGGTAGAAGTTGACATTGAACCTTCTTCCCCTGCTTTAAACTCTTCCTCCCCTTTCTTTTTATTGTGAGATGCCTCTGTGTGTTTTACAACAAACATTCTAGAGGTGGGTTCTCGGAAGAGGCCATTCAGAATATGGACTTGGATATTCATTGTCATTGTTTGTTTAGAAAATGTGTAAGTTCCCCTTTCACGCATTCAGATCTTGCCAGATGGGCCATGTCAGTTTGGAGATCTTTGCAAGCTCCTAATTTCACTTTGCTCAGTGATGTTTTTTTCCAAGTTGTTTTCAATTGTAGAGCTGATCGGGACTTTGTTTGGACTTCAGGTCCATGGTTCTTTGACAATTTCGAGATCTTTCTTTGCCCTTGGTCTCCCTTTTTTAATCCCAAGAAGGTGGAGGTTTTTGTTGCTCCCTTTTGGATCAGATTGTACAACATCCCACCCAATTTGAGAAAAAAAGGAGCACATTATAATGTTGTTCAATTGGGTGGGCTTCTTTGTGAAGGTGGACGAAAGTTCTGTGTGTAAAATGTTTGTGAGAGCATGCACAATTGTAGATCTTTCCAAGATTCTCTATCATTCAGTTAAGCTTTGCTCTTCTAATAGTTTGTGGACTCAGTATATCAACATTGAAGGGCTACCTTTCATATGCTTTCACTGCAATCTCATTGGGCTTTGTGTTACAAGGTGTTCCTCAAAGGGTCTTTAGTTTTCGGCTCATCATTCCCATTTGGTTTGGAGAAAAATATGGCACTTCAGATCAATATTTCATCTAGTGTAATCATGGCATCTTCTATCATTTGTCTAGGTCTCTTCCCCCTTTGTCTCCCTCCCTTACAAGAGAGGCTGCTCTGAGGGCGGGGCCTATGCTTGTTGGGTCTTCAAGTTCTCCCCCTTCATTGGTGCATGACACTTTCCATTCTCGTCCTTTGATGATGAAACTCAAAGCTCCCGTGGATTCGTCTATCAAAAATAAAGGATGAAGATTGAATGTTGAAACTATGAGATCAGACACTATAAAAATGGTGAAGGATGGTACTCAATGGACAATGGAAGGCCTTCTCTCTTGTTGTGGAAGAAGAGTCCAGACCATTGGTTAATTTTTTGGTCCTTTACTCTCTCTTTGAGTGGAAGGATGGTCTTTTATCAGCTTCGGTTTCCATTGTCTTGTGGGACGATCAAGGCTTTGTAGACATTTCTTTCTCTTGCTGGTTGTTGGCCGACCATTTGCTGATTGCAAGCTCATTTTTGGATTAAGGCTATTGTTTTGCTGACTGTGGGAAAAATTTAAGCTGATAGTTGCAGACGGTGCTTTCTTTGGTGGCTAAGGCCTTATTGGTTTGGTGGATGCCTTGATGTTTGTTGTCAACTCCGTCCATTTTAAGTGATGGTTTGTTAGTTTCATATTGGACTGTAGGGTCCCGTCAAAACCCTCTTTTTAATTCTATCCAATAAAACAATGAAACTTTTGATGGTAATAAGAGTTTTGATTTTTTTTACAAACAAAAATCAGAAAATTTAAAATATCTTGGTAGGAAATTTAAACTCTTCAAATTTCTAAATATGAGGGGAAAAGATTGGTTAGTTTTTGTCCCCTATCCAATAAAACAATGAAACTTTTGATGGTAACAAGAATTATGATTTTTTGTTTCAAACAAAAATAAGAAAATTTGAAAAATTCTTACTAAAAAATTCAAACTCTTCAAATTTCTAAATACGAGAGGAAAAGATCAGTTGGATTTTGTCCATGCCGCACAAAACAGAGTGCATGTTAAATGTCACCCAATGAAAGTGCAGGATATGTTTAAATGGACAATTATGGCCAGCTTCTTTCCAACTCCCAATATGCCCATATCAACTTCCAACCAGTTAATTGTATGACACCTTATTCCCTTTCAAGAAAAGGACGAAGTTCCAACATTTATCGTAAGATTCTCTTACCACTTCCAACTGTTATTACCTTACTCTTCATAGCAATAATCTGATATCTTTTGTGTGTGTGATAGCCATCCCCATTATTATCAGTATCTCATTGCAGGATGTGTTTAAACGGTATCCAATTACAAGATATGTTTAAACGGACAATTATGGCCAGCTTGTATCCAACTCCCAATCTGCCCATGTCAACTTCCAACCAGTTAGTTGTATGACACCTTATTCCCTTTCAAGAAAAGGACGAAGGTCTAACATTTATCTAAAAGTTCTCATACCACTTCCAACTGTAATTACCTTACTGTTCATAGCAGTAATCTGATATCTTTTATATGTGTGTGAGAGAGAGATAGCCAACCCCATTGTTCTCAGCATCTCATTACAGGAAATGTTTAAATGGTATCTCATTGCAGGATATGTTTAACCGGACAATTATGGCCAGCTTGTTTCCAAATCCCAATCTGCCCATGTAAGTTTCCAACCAGTTAGTTGTACAACACCTTATTCCCTTTCAAGAAAAGGACGAAGGTCTAACATTTATCTAAAGATTCTCTTACCACTTCCAACTGTAATTATCTTACTCTTCATAGCAATAATCTGATATCTGTTGTGCGTGTATATATGTGTGTGAGAGAGATAGCCATCCCCATTGTTATCAGTATCTCTTCCCTGTCTAAGTTTATCTGCTTTCATTCCTCATCTGAGCATCACTCAATTTAATTTTAGAGACACATTCTTCATCTGCTGTCTTTTTGACTTTGTTTTCAAAGATTTTTTCATCATCTGGGTATCTCTGAATTTGGTTTTAGAAATGCAATCAGCATTTGCGTATATCTGAATTTAGGGATTCATTATTCACCTTGGCATCTCTGAATTTTGTTTTTGAGATTCATTCAGCATTTGCGTATCTCTGAATTCTGTTTTAAAAATCCATTCATCATCTGGGTTTCCCTGTGTTATGCAGACTGAGCTGCTGGGATAAATAGGAGAAAGCCTGGTTTTTTTTTTGATACTAAGACTGAGTTTGATTTTCAAAGTTTTGTGTGTATAAAATCATTTTTTTCTAGTAGAAATTATTAAATATGGGATACAAGGTTGATTTGGAGAAGGGCAATGCTGAGCATGACCATCGAGATGTTAAGAAGCCGCTGTTGAAGCATGGGAAACGGTACAACAATTATAAGAGTTGTAAAGATGGTAAGAAGTATTCTGATATTCAGAGCTTCCAAGGGAGTGCTGCAACTGCTGTGTTTTGCACTGTAATTGTGGCATTGGGGCCTACCCAATTTGGGTTCTGCGTAAGTTTATTTTTTCCATTATCTCTATGTTCTCCCTTCTTAATAAATACCTAAAAAGGATTGTGAAGTCTTAAACCATGGCTATGAACATTACTGGTCAAATTGTGTGATTTTTCATCTAAGATTCTATATATAAGTGACTGGGTTTCTTTCTCAAATAAGGGGGTTATTTTAGACGAAAATTAGGATATTCACATGCAGGTTGGAACAAAAGTTACTGTGGTTATGTGATGATAGATTTCTGTAGTAATTGTCCAAATGACTAAGAAAGAGTGCATGGTATACATATATGACTCTATTGTAACATTTTGGATTTAAGGAAAACGTGTCCATGAAAAGGAAGGTGTTCATCTTGTGTCACTTCCTCTATATGATCTCTCTAGCAAATTATGGATCTCACTTTCTCCATCATGTTGTCAATTGCATCTTTCCGGGGCTAGGGAAAATTCTAACATAGCCCACCACAAGAATCCACTCCATGGTTCGATTCAGACTGGGTGACAAATGAGTTAAGTTCACCAGGCAACAATCCATAAATGTGGCCTTTTGTACTTTAGTCCGCTGAGCCATTCTGTTAGGAAAAAATAAATATTACTAAACTGAACATTATTATACCCAACAGTAAACCAGCTTACAACCTATGTTAGGTACTTTTTCTAATGTGTTTGACAAAAAATATTTAATTGAATAAATTTGAGTAATACCAGTCAGACAGATGGAAGCAGCTGTAGCAATCTTTGATTGCTTGAATTTTAATTGTAGCGAGTTTCTCTTCTTTCTAATTTAAAATGATGAATGTGGGGTTTCATTTGTAGAGAGACGGGGGGTTTTAACAGCACATTCTTTTTAGTTACCTCATCAAGTTATTGCTGTTAATGCAGAACGGGTATTCATCGCCAACACAAAGTGAAATTATAAGCAGTCTTGGCCTAACTCTCTCTCAGGTTAGCAGTTAGCTCATCAGGCCCTACAGATTAAATTGTGGCTATAATTCAATTAGGTTGCTGATCTTAATTCTATATGCACAAGAAGATTCCAATGGGAATTGGCACACGGATTCTAAAGCTGATTTCTTTTTACAGTTTTCTTTATTTGGATCACTTTCAAATGTCGGTGCAATGGTAGGGGCTATAGTCAGTGGAAAAATAGCTGATTACATAGGACGAAAAGGGGTGACTGACCTTGGAATGCCGTTTGATCAAATCCAATCTTCAGTTCTCAAGCACAGCCCTCCATCTTTAGTTATATTATTTGCCCACATAATTCTGATTGTTTCTGTTGTTTATTTATTTTGAAAAAAACAGGCTTTATTAGTGGCTGCAATACCCAATATTCTTGGATGGATTGCCATCACCTACGCACAGGCAATTATTTTCTTTACTTAACACGGATATCAAAAGTTTGGTGCACTATGTGACGATTTGTTAACTTAAATCAATTGTAGAGAATGAATCTGAAGATGCTGACGAGTGGTCTCTATCCAGTATCTTTTGGTGTTAGTAGAAAACAATTCACTCATCATTGACATGTTTGTTATTGGTTGCAGAATGCTTCATTGCTGTATTTGGGAAGATTGTTGACAGGATTTGGAGTGGGAATTATATCATTCACAGTAAGTTGACTATTTCCACTCAAGCCTTTCAAGTAGGAACAGACATTAGTTTGTTTTCATGGTGAAGTTACGAATGCCAAAAGTTGGACTCATTATTAAGCCGAAGTGCTTTATGTGACCTGACCTTGTAGGTACCAATATATATTGCTGAAATAGCTCCCAAGCATTTGCGAGGAAGTCTTGGCACAGTAACACAGGTAAAATGTTTTAGTACTCAACACTATGTCATTGGTTAAAAAAGGTTGTAAATCTTAGAGGTGACTTTTTGGATGGCATTATGTGGGACAGATTTCTGTTACAATTGGCATACTGCTAGCATATTTTTTTGGGCTTTTCCTTGGTTGGAGGTCTTTAGCAATTGCAGGTATATATTTTATATGTTCCTTTCAATGTTCAGATGATTTGTTTTTGAGATCTTGATCTCTTTTAGATCTGTGGGTTTTCCAGGTATTATGCCCTGTACACTTTTGATTATTGGGCTTTTTTTCATCCCAGAATCTCCTAGATGGCTGGTGAGTTTTAATAAGTAATACATTGCTGTTAATAAAAAGATTTTCAGTTTTCTGGAACATGTAACAATGGATCATGAAGACTCGTCATTTGAAATGTTTGTCTGTTATCGTGCAGGCCAAGATTAAAAGTGCACAATTCGAAGACTCATTGCAAGCCCTTCGTGGTTCTGATGCTGACATATCTTTTGAAGCAGTTGAAATCAAGGTGACAATTTATTCTTGCATTTCTGGCATATGTGGGATTTGCGTTTTAATGAAAAAAGTAGTCGGAATTGTTTCTTTTTCTCCTCAAGGAAATTGATGTTGTAATTAACCCAAAGTTCTTCCATATTTAAGAGTGTTGTAGAGACAAGCAATCGGCAAACCAGTGTCAAGTTGTCCGAACTGTGGGAGCGAAGATATGCACTCCCTCTAGTTGTAAGTTTTGTCTTACAGAAATTGGAAGTACATAAGAAAGTGTATATATTATTATATGTAATATAGATACTTGTTACAGGATCTATTTTGTGAATTTCATGACCGGCATTTATGAACATACCTTCTCACCATCTTTTGATCCGGCAGATTGGCATTGGTCTGCTTTTATTGCAGCAGTTGGGTGGAGTCAATGGCATTATGTTTTATAGCAGTTTTATTTTCAAGACTGCTGGTGAGTGTCGTCTGTATTATCTCTTAGTGCTTAATAAGAAACTCCAGTGAACGTGTCATTTGTTCCCTTTTCTAGTGATTCTTTGAATTCAAAGAGTTTTAACTTTTACCTAACCATCCATTGTGTAAGATACAAACTATTAAAGTAGATAGAAAATTGCAGTATATAAGGTTGAATTTATTCAGATATAGGTGCTAATTACAAGTTCTATAATAATATGATAGGAATTTCATCGGCTGACGCTGCATCTCTTGGGCTTGCTGCTATTCGGGTTTTCTGTGGTCCTGAAAGTATTTTCAATTTGAATTTTGTTGATCATATCATTGATAATTGAAAGGAACTAGTTGCCATGCTTGATCCGAACTGAAATACTGGCAATGAATGTTTTTATTCTAAATAATCTTTTGATGCCATTGAATAGGTTATCATGACTGCAATCAGTGCATGGTTAATGGACAAAGCTGGAAGACGGCTGCTCCTAATGGTGATTGCATGACCTATTATAATCTTTTGCTACAACAGTGTTAGGAAGTCCCTAAAAAATCATTGAAAATAATTAATGTGGAGTTGTATTGACATGGACAGGTTTCCTCTGGAGGAATGACTATGTGCCTTCTCCTTGTTGGTCTTTCCTTTTACTTGAAGGTAGTCTTCCCACTTCTTTGTCTTTTTTAACACTTTTCCATTGGCTCGTTTAGAATATAGGCTTTCTATATTATATGGTTAACCACATTGAATTGAAATTTCATGAGACTAGATTACAAATTTTAAGCATTACTGTACTTCTTTTGTAGTTATCTGTCAGTGCGTAATTTAATTTCACACAATTAAATTAAATGTCTTGGTTGGTTTACAGAACGAACTCTCTGGAGACTCAACTATGCAAACATTCTTTAGTACTTTGGCATTAGTTAGCCTACTGGTATGTATGGTATACAAGTTAGCAGGCATTTCGTCTTGAAAATTTTGTTTCACATTTTGCCGTTCTGATGCTTTTATGTATTCATTGTAGCCATGCTTTCTATCACAATGACTGATTAGTCATGTTTCAATGTAGGTTTACATTATCTCGTTTTCCATTGGTATTGGACCCATTCCATGGATTATTATGTCTGAGGTATTGTGCCTCCTTTGCCAATCATATGTTCTAATGTTTTAGTCCTTACAACAGAATCATGTGCAACCAAGTAAATGAATAGTAGAAATCCAACATACAGGTAATAATTGCTAAATTTCTTCTCCGCTGTTTTCTTTGGGCAAGTGATCTAAGGTTTTGCAAAATGTTTTAGCTGACTTCTTTTGGCTTTTTCTACTTCAGATTCTTCCTGTGAATGTCAAGGGCCTTGCTGGCAGTGTAGCAACTTTGGGAAACTGGTTGTCATCTTGGGTCGTGACCATGGCAATAAATATTCTTTTAGAGTGGAGCTCTGCAGGTATTATTGCTGTTTCTCAATTAAGATTCATATAATAAACAATATATCATTTTTCTTGTGCCTGAATCATTAAGATTTACATCTGAAAGCATTTGATGCAGGAACATTTCTGCTTTATGCTCTCATATGTGCTTTGACATTGGTCTTCGTTGCATTGCGTGTACCGGAGACCAAGGGCAGAACATTGGAGGAAATTGAGGCTTCCTTCAGATAAAATCAAGATTGTATTATATTCCCCTATCTTGCCTACTATCTTCCTTGAGCATCATATTTCAGAAAAGTGCATTTGCCAAATTATTAAGAGACAGAATAAATAAATTTAGAAACTGATTTGTATGAATTAGTATAATTTCCTTATACTCCTTGTAATAATCATTTTTAAGGTACACCTTTTTGTCTAGTATGCTACTGATATTGAGAACATATACAGATGTTAGTCTTCTCAGATAGTATTTTGGTCTTTGTCTTAGATCGAGAAAATTTGAAATATGTTTCTCTTGAAACAAGAGAAACACTAATGATCATGATCAGTTCCCCACAATCATTAACATCCATTTAAGGACAGATATGTTTAAAAGTATAATGACTGTGAATTTTTTTAATAAGATCATTCCCCTTCTCTAAGAGTATTTACATTTTTATATTGATAAAGTGATGATAGGACTTTACATGACCCTTTTTAAAGTTATCTATAACATCAAATAGGGGTATGCTAGAACTTGGGACAATACATGGTGCATGATGCCTGATATTTTTTTCATTATCTATGGTATCAGCCATTAGTGAAAGTGTTCAACTGTACATGTATACTCTTTGTGTATATGTAGCTATTATCTGAGTTGTGTTTCCATGTCGTCTGCTTTAATGTTCATATAGTTTTCACTTTTGGTCAATAATGTCGAGCAAAAGTATGAATTTTCTGAGGGAACCATCTTGGTTGGAATAATATTTGCAATCTTCATTATACAAGTGTTTGAACGTGAATCTGGCTCCTCTCTTATATCCTCTGTTGTTCAGACACAGAGAGCTGTAAACAAGTACTCTAAAGAATCTCCATGGTACCAATAAGGACAGGACTCAACAAGGTCCGTTGTGTCTCAATATGCTTGATGTGGACGTGCGAAGTACTCACGGAAGGTTGCATGTGTGACTCCATGTTTCATAGTTAGACTTAGGATCTTATATGCATCCTTGTGTCTTCAAGGAAAGAAAAAATATCTCAGATAGTATATATAATACTGATGTTGAATATATACTTGGAGTGGATTTAAAGAAAAAATAAGTGTGCATGAATTGTGAATGAAACTAGTATTAAAACGAGGGTTAATGCTTATGGTGTGCATGCTATCTTTGGATTTACACCCTCGTTCTAGCTCCTGCAGCCTCTTCAGGGCTTTATTAGATCATACCACAATTATTTTAGAGGTATAGCCTAAGGGAGCTACTCTCTGGACTTTTTTCTGCCTTTATAACGGAAAATCCAGAGAAAATTACAGCTATAGATATTGCTGTTGCTGTTCAAGAGAAGAATGGTGTGAAAGGAAAACAAGTTTGTATGAATAGACTTCCACGAGGTAAGAAATCTTTCCGTCCTATGGAAACTTAGGTTGATGATTTGTTACAGCTCCTTGACTATAATAAAGCAGCATTTCACCTTCGTAGGTTACTTTTAGGTTAAACTCCACCACAAAGCATGTTAAAAAGTTGGATATAGTATGATTGGGAAACCCAAACTGTCAAGCTTGTTGGGGTTTGATATGTGAACAGAGGATTTTTTCTTAATCAATTTAGTCATCCCAGTCACTATGAGGCAGTTAAGCCATGGCACTTGAATTTGTGAAAAATAATCTTTGGTATTTTAATTTTGGATAAGAGATTTTGTTGTCTAGGGGCACTAGTTTCAATGTCCCATTATGGATTGAATTCCCAGGTTTTCCGCTTTCCTTTTGAGCCTTTATTGACTATCTTAATAAGCCCATAAGGTGTTTTATTTGTCACAATCAAGATAATTTTACCTTGAGTAGAGAGTTTGCATAAGAGTGGTCCTTTCCATGGATTTAAAAGATATTCAAACTGGTGGTCAAAGGTTTTCGCAACATGTTTATATTAACCTTTTTAATATCAGTTTCTGCTTTAAATTGTTTGGACATTAAAATATGGGAATTTCTTAATGGCAAAGCTTGACACTAAGTTCTAAAGGTTCCAATGACAGCTAGTATGGAGAAGGGCTGGACTAAAGCAGTCGATAAAATCTTGTTTAGTAATCCAAGGTTCTACAACCTACTTCAAGTACATCGTAAGCCGTTAGTATGTTGGCTTCCAGTTTTCAAACGACTTTGTCACAAAATTCACCTTGTTTTGAAGTGCCTTATTTGGACTACATGTGGAGGGAAATCCCTTCCTCTCCATGACGGTCCTATGATTAATGTTATCTATATCCTCATTTTGGGGAGGACTGATAGGTTTGTTTATAAACGTCACTTATTTTAGTTGAGTGATTTTTTTACATAGAATCAAAGATATTTGTGAAGAATATAAAGCTCTTATTAGGATGATATGAACATTGACAATATTAATTTATTAATATTAATTTTGGGAATATTTGTGCCTTGATTGAATCGATTGTAAAGAACCTACCAAAGCCCCTTGTCATCAGATTGACAATTTGGATATATGTCTATTAGAGGTTAAAAGTTTAGATTTCATGCTACATTTCATTGTCAATTGCATTTGGCCTAACAATGGTAGATTTATAACAAATTGCGATGGAGGTCATGGCGGTGTTGTTAGATTCATTTCCCCTTCTCTAGCCTCATTCATTGTAGGGTAGGGGTTTGGCCCCTCTAATAGATTTGTGTAGACACTTTTTAACATTGACAACTGTACATTTGATGTGGCTAAAGTTTACATGTCAAATGATATTATGGAAAAGCATCATTTTGGAAATGGCTTGTTGATAAGCTCTCAAAATCAAACATTGTTATATGTGAAGATTTCAATATCATCGAGTTTGTGATAGAGAAGGTTTTCTTCCAATTTATTACCGTCCAAAACAACACAAATTGTTTTTTATCTAAAAGTAGAGCTTTATGATCCTAACCATAAGAGACACATATTCTCCTAATCAATGGTTTAGATGGTCAATTTGTTTGGCTAGAGGTGGAATGCGTTTGTAAAAGGTTAGACAAATCTCTCTCATCAAATAAAACTACCTTCTCCCTCTACACCTATTTTGATGGCTAGTCAATGGAATTGGGATGATGTTTTGCTTGACCACAAACCCATTGGTTTTAGAATTGTTTGGGGGTGTGACTTGGTCTAAAATGTTGTGTATTCAATTTTATCTTAACACATCTTATTTAAAACATATATGTAGGGTTTAAAACATAGCGCTAGGGCTTCAAGGTGATTCATATTGGATAGAATGGTAGCTTTCTATCTTGCATATTGTTTCAATCCTTTGGTCATATGAAATGCAGTTAGCCTTCATCAAATAATGTTGGCAAGTCACCATTACTAAATAATCTAGTCAGCTTCCCTCTTCTTTGGAACAACATTCATTTGAAAAGGCATTGCATCTACAGGCATCTTCTTTGTGTCACCATATGAAAGCTGTAGAGGCCTTTGAAGTGAGGGGAGCTCAAATTAGAGCTTGTTTACATTGACCCCAAATTGGCAAAAGGGATTCCAAAGAATTTATCAAGTCCTTTTGACAAGTATACCTTTGAATAAATTAAAGCCAATAAAACTCTGAAGAAAGATGGAATCTCCCAAATATTGACCTGGCATTTGTGGAGCATTACACGCTGGTCTTTAAATCTCAAGAGGTCACTTGCAAAAAACTTAGACCTCTTTGGTATGGTCTCGATACAATCATTAAGCAAGTTGAAGACAATGCTTTCAAGATTGATCTTCCGCTTGCCCTTGGTTTGTGTTTGTCTCTTTAATTTTGAGTTACTTTGGGTCTATTTTCCACCTCTTTTGCAGCAATCGAGTTATTAGATTGAGCATCTCGTGGAGCTTGATTGAGGTTGTAATTATAGTGGAGACATATTGGATTGTGAAGTATGGGTTGGAAACTCACAAGAGGACCTTTTGGTTTTGCATTGAAAAAGTATGATGATTGAATGCATCAGCTAGAATTAAACAAAACAAAATTGATATTATTGGTTTCTAAATGATTACTGCTTAAGTGCAAAATCGGCTAATTTCTCAACAACGTCAAAGTCCATGCCATTGTCTACACCAAATTCCATATCACTTTTGACATTGCTACATACATCAACCTCAACTTCACCATTGGCCCCTAGTCATCTTCAACATTGGCAGCATCCTTTATGTCAAATCTTTAAGTGGGCATGGCAAAAGTGTCTAAGTCAATTCTCAAATCAACATTGTTCTTCTTTTTTTTTTTATCATATGTCCAAAAGTGTTATATGGAATCATTGAAATATACAAAATGTTGATTTCTTTGTTCATATTTTGGAAATAAATATATAGCAGATTTACATTGCTGATTTTTTTTGGCTAAGCAGCCACAAGTAAGGGACATCTACACTGTGAAAATCACCTAAGACATGATCTTGACCTTAACCGCTTAACTCTATGTGTCAGATATTTTAAGAGATCTATACCTTGATAAATGGATATAAACAACCATCATCTTTACCAATTGAATTACAACCTTTATTTTATCAATTTATAATTACATTTTTTGCACTCTTATTTTGTCAAAGTTTTTACTTGTGCACCTACTACCAATATAGTCCATTATTGCACCAAACATGCCAACCTTGACATGGCACCAAAGTCAGCCCTACACTAGCACCAATGGAGGCAACATCCACTCTCAGCTTCCAACATTGGTGCCAACTGACGAGCAACTTCATGACCTATTGATGGCTATACCCGAGGGACGCCAACCATAGCATTCGTGTTGGCCAACCAATGCCAATTCTATCGTGATTCCTCAGTGCCAATTTAACACTAACGCCCAATCTATGCAGAATCAGGCAACAGTGACACATTGGCAACAGTTTAACAACAATTGCGATTTCTTGTAAGAGCTAGAAATTGTACTCTTCCCAACCATCCTCTGTTCTTGGATGTAGCTCATAGAATTTAATATTATGGTTGTGTAACTAGTTTAGGTTAGTTTAGTGTCTGTGCTCCCTTAGTTTCGCAGTTCAAAAATCAGTGCCGAGCTCTTCATATATCTTCTCATAGATTCATATAGTAATGACTTATAATTCTTACTTTTCTATGTTTTTTTTCCCTTTATATTGTACACGTTATTCAATTCGGTAATTTGGGTTGCCCCACTCATTTCACTTGCATGCTTTGATCACCATTATAACATATTGATTCTGCAATCTGTATGTTGCCCCCCAAATTCGAATGATCTGAGTCAAAATGTTATAATCACGGTGTACATACGCTAAATATATGTTACGTGATGATATACAGACATAAATTGTGCACGTATACTTCAAGGGCTTCGAACAGATGCGTTCTAAAATAAATTTTGCTTGTGGATTAATACGTTTGAGTTTGTTGTGGTTATTTCAATTATAAGAAAGGGTTTATAGTTGTGAAGACTTTGGGTAATTTTGATGCAACTCTTAGTATAGATCAAACTCTACACCATGCAGCTAGCCAATTTTCCGTTGAACCAAACCACAAGATGCAATTCAACAAATTGAATTCTTTATGGTGATGAAGAATTCCACCAACTCTTGCTAAAGCAAAACACACTAAATTGCTTGAATGAAAAAATTAAGATCCTTCTAAGCTCCTTATTAATATTTTAATAAGGAGTTTGTTTTGTGAACTTCTATATATGCATTCCAAGTCTTAACCATCAAACTAATTTTAAGCCAACTTAAAAACAAATGCATCCTATATTACTCTAAAGAATATATGATTTATGTCAGTGGAGCATTCTTAAGAAGGAAAATCTTTCCCTAAATAGACAAGGAATGAAAGCAGCTGGGATTCCGTTCTCATGGATAAAGAATTCACATCCTTCCGAAACCTCAAAAGCTTAGCTTGCACAATTAAAGCCAAATATTTTCTAAAATGGCACAACCTCCTTAAACCGAGTGGGGTGCTATCTTCCTTACAAGTAACTTTTCATCTTATACTCAAAAAGAAATTGATTGCTGCCACTTGAATTGTATGCCATAAACATTTTTTCAGCTGTCCCTGATCATCCAAGAATCACCAAGAGAGGGGCAGTAAAAAGGAAATTGAATACAACTTGTAACCAACCCCAAAACCCTCTGTTGAACACTTTGACAAGATATGGTCAACTGTCCTCTCTTTCCCACACAATGCTAAAAGCATCTGCAATACAACCTTCACCACGAAATCTAAACCTTGATGCATACCAGCCATCCCAACACCTTTTTTTGAAGGCGATTCTTGCTTTCCAAATGAGTTGACAATGTCGTTACCATTTCACTTCAGGGTCCTTGACCTGCCACTGCTTGTTCAATCGGGAGCAATAGCAGTATACTGTCTCACTTGATTGGACAGGTCCTTTGTATTATAGATGGAGGATTTTCCAGCGCTCCACTTCCAATCCTTCCGATTAGAGGTCTTTAAAAAACTGCTTTTTCTATTGGCGTCAACATTTGAGCCTTGTGTAAGCCAGCTTTGAGGGTTATTGATTAAAAAATCATGCATCAATGTTCTAGGAGAAATATCAATAGTAAGACGCAAGATTGCAAGTTTGATTTTCATTGCAAGTTTGAAGTTCAAACTTGCAATGAAAATCAATCTTGCAGAGAAAATGTTCATATGAAGTTATATTGTCTTCTGAAATGCACTATTGAACTTAATTAAATCTAATACAAGGAAATTAATATGGATATAATGATTATGAAAAATTCTAAAAGGATATAATGGCAAAACATTGTATTCTGTCTCCCATCAAGTATGATTAAATGGCAATCATGAACGCACAGACACAAAATCAACATGTCAACAGTGTCATGAAAACAAATAACCAAAGTCACTTTCAAGCACCTTGAACCTAGGTAATTTAAAATTTCCATGCTATTTATTTACAACTTTAACTAAAATATGATTCCTAGATTAGAGAGTCCAAGTATATTGCTTCGTAAGCTGTCACCAACATTATAAGCTAACCATACAAGTGCCCATACCCCATGATGCATGTAAGTATGATATTGCTCAGCTATGTAACTCTTTTATGTGGATGCCTATCATCAATAGCTTATTTTGATCATTACGTTCTGAATAAATCAAAAGATTCTTCTAGTGCGTTTTACGATTTTTCCTTCCCAATAAAAATAGGTATTTACATGACTAAGAAAAAAGGATTTGAAAGATCTTTTTTACTTTCCATTTAATAATTATCATAAATATAAATTGATTATTCAATTAGAAAATTGGAGTTATCATGTTATTGGTCTAATATTTTTCTTTTTAACTATATGTATTCTTTGTGGAGTAGTATGTGCCAATGAGGTTTGGGAATCTTATTGGAGCTAGGATCCAAAAGAGACTTGGGTATTAACTACTTGGATCATATTTACTATTTATTTATATATTAGAATCAACAAATGTTTAGAAGATGAGAAACCAATAATTATGACTTTTCTAAAAAAAAGTATAGTGTGGATCTGCTATTTAAGAGTTAATCAGGAATAGGTTTACATAGCTATGGATGGTTTATTCAACATATAACAATAAATAAGATGAATTTGCATAGGATAGATGCAATACAATCATTCTATGTTATTGAGAAGTAAGATCAATAAGTAATTCGTCCAAATTATTTTGAAGGGTATTTATAGAATCAAAGAAAATAACTACTTAAAATAACTTGAACTAGAAAGAAATTATCTCTATTTAAATTCTTTTAATATATCATAAAGCTAAGAAGTAATTATGCCTATTAGATAGCTCTGCAAGGTACTAAATTTATGATTTATAGAAAGATCAATAGAAACTAACTTTGAACTTTTCATTATATAGAAATAGAACTAGATCAGGGTAAAGACTAATACCTATGATTGGTAGAAAGAGATAGAACACAATAAAAAATTCGCATGGTCCCAAATCCTTAAAATAAGGATTTAGGACATTCAAAAACTTATATCCATAGAACATTCGACACACCATAGATAATAAATAGATAGGAGTTAATATCATTATAATTACCGTTATTGCAGCAATTTTTTTTCAAAAGGTTGAAGAATATTTACTAGTATTACTCCCAAAAATATAATAGATTATCCTATAAAACCACTCATTCCTGGCAGTGCAAGAAAAGCCATTGAAATGCTACCAAACATAGTAAAGAATTTAGGTATTGGTATATTGATTCCTCCCATTTTATCAAGGAAAAGATTACGTATCCTATCATAATTTGTTCCTACCAAGACAAAAAGTGCAACACCAATTAATTCATGTGAAATCATTTGTGAAATGGCTCCACTTAGACCTTTATCTATCATGGAACCGAATCCTATAATTACAAAACTCATATGAGATATTGATGAATAGGCTATTCTCCTTTTCAAATTGCGTTAACGCTACCAGCCATAGTGAAAACAAAGAAACAAATAATCCAATTTGGCCACTATACATTGTCAACATCAAGAAATGCAAAAATCATAGATTTTGAGTAATTGCACAAGCAACTAAAGTAGCTAAAGTAGTGATAAATCCTATTAATGAAGTCCAATGGAAAGCCCATCAATTCTCAGTTTCCAATAAAACTGATTAAGATATATCTAGTTATAATCCTCTTCTAATTGAATTAATGAATTATCAAAATGATAATGATAATAGAATGTATAGGTCATTAAAAGGATATCCAATAAGCAAATACCTATAATACCATCATATCATCTTATTCCCTCCATGGGGAAATAATTGAATTAATAATCTAACAAATATGGGCAAAATAAAAACCATTGCAAATCAAGTTAAATTGCTCATACTGAAAAGAAAAGAGACTTTCGATATCAAAACCCTTGCTTGAGATCTTGGGTTGAGTATGGGTTTTGATTAGTGAAAGATAAAAAAGAGAATGAAAAATATGTATGGGATGGATCTAACTATTTTTTTATTTTTCTTAGGGTTCAGTAAGCTAGACCCATACTACGAGTTGTTTCATGTCATAAATAAACCCTTACACTTAAGAAATCTATTGGATAAGTAGATTCACATCTCTTAAAACCTACACAATATTTTATTCTTAGAGTAGATGCAATTTTATTAGCTTTACATCCCTCCCAAGGTATCATTTCTAATATGTATTCAGGGCATGCTCGTACACATTGAGTATAACTAATACATTTATCATAAATTTTTACTGAATGTCCATTGGATCTAAGAACTCCATTAGTTAGTATTTTTTTTAATTGGATAAGATTTCCTAATATATGGCCAATAACGATATATTATGACTATCAATCAAATCAATAATTGTATTATCTGGGATATAATGGATAGATTTGGATTCTATAAGAATAATAAGATTTGTTTAACTTTTATCTCTATGAATTTCACCAAATTTGGTCTAACCATGTTAGATTTGGATAATGACTTGAATTATGAATCAGGTTATTGATTGATCATAATAGTATTTTGATATTTTGAAAATAAAGAAAGAACGAGAGATATAGATCTATTTTTATAGAGACAAACATAATATCTATTTGAATAGGAATATATATACAGAGTTAGAATATGTAAATATTATGATTTTGACAAATTAAATTGATCGATACAAGTTGAATTTCTATACGATATATTACCAGAACAATAGCTAACCTAATAGTTCCTTCAACAACTAAAATAGCTATAATAAAGATGGAGAAGATGCCCCCCTTCACTTGCATACTATCACAATATTTTGAGAATGTTACTATATTTAAATTAATCGCATTTAATATTAGCTCAAGACACATAAGTGCTCTAACCATGTTTCAACTTGTTACTAGTCAATAAATACCAATAGATAATAAATAAACATATAAAATAAGTGCATATTTGAGCATAATAAAGGAACTCCTCATACCTCAAATTCTTCAGATACAAACAAAAGTTATATAAATTTATTATTTTACATTATCTAAGGATTGAAACAATTCCTCTACAATCTAAAAGATCATATTTATGTGACTAACAAACACAAGAGCTTTCATTTACAAATTTTTGAATTGTTTCGTCTCAATGAGCTATAGTAATAGCTCATATTAGAACAACTAGAAGAATTATAGAAATAAGTTTGAATAGAAGGAAAAATTAGTGGATAAATGAGCCACAATATGTTGAATAATGAACTTGTTAGATCTTGTTCTAAAATTTGATTTGATTTTTTAGTAAGAGATATTCCAAACCATGATATGCTCAAGATAATAGTAATTAGTGAACAAAAAACACTCGTACAGAGATTGAAGTGATGCTATCTCTGATGAGATGAGGGGAAGTTAAATTGGGATATTTTGGGTTCTTCATTAACATCATGTTGAATACAATTAAAATATTAACAACTCTTATGTAGATTAAGATTTGTGCAACAAGTATGAAATCCACATTCAATAGAATATATAATAGGGGTATACAAATAAGAACTAGCCCCATGAAGGGGCAAAATAAATTATATTTTTAAGTAATACTATTCCTAGACTCTTAATATTAGACTTAGTGTTAGAGGAACTAAAATAATATTATATCTTTGTTCAGGTCGATTCATTATGCGCATGATAAATTCAAATATTATTCCATCCCATTCACTAAAATAAAGTGTTCTCATTTTTCTATTTGCTATACTAGATATTACAATATTTGTACTTCAAATATTTTATTCAATATGGGCACTGATTCGTAAATCCATTGGTTAATAATAGATTTGGATCAATCATACATGTGACATTCTTAATGGAATGTCAATCAAACTATTCATTACCGGTTCATTAAAAGAAGTATCTTATTTATAAGTTTAAAAAAAAAAAAAAAAAATCAGACCCGATCTAAATAATTTGTAAAAGTGATAAATCAGAATATTTGTCCATAATTTCTTTAGACTCAATAAGTTAAATTAATAAGTTGAACTCGAAATTATACAAATTATTAAATTTTCAGTGACTGATATTATGATATTGATAAACATCATAAAATAATATGATTGTAATTTAATTCATGATGATCATAGATTAGAACTTCATATTCTTTAGTCATTGCCAAATAATTTGTGTTGACAATATTCAACACAATTCCCACAAAAATACAAATTCCAAAATCAATACTATAATTTTCCAATCATTTTCTCCCAATATCTATTCCGACCTTCCAATCCACAACGGGTGGATTTATATGATTGTTACAAGAAACACTTAACATATTATTTCTTTATCAAAGCTCTGAGCTGGAAGGCAGAGAAAGAAATTAATGCGATCTCGACTCTCTCCAAGATTGTTATCCTAATGCACATTTTCTTGTGTGAACCGAAGCACCTCGTCTGTTATACAGGCCATTGTTGTCTAATAACTATTTAGACTACCTCCCACCACATCTACAAGCTTGCTTCTTCCTCTTGTAAAAATTAACATTGTTATCGATAAAATGCAAGGTGACTCATCATATTAACTTCATCTGAATGATGCCTCAATTTATTTTGAAGTCCCCCTTGATTTCAGGTACAAACCATGAAACGAAAAAAAGAGTAAAAATGCATATGAATGAGCATTGAGTACAGCCAAAAAAACTACCTGATATCAAATTTGCTTTGCTTTAATAACAAAAGGCTACCCAATGAAGTGGAATGTAAGAAAGTTATACTAAAAGGTGAAATCAAAGATGTCGATATAACGAATCCTTTCGGTTTGATAGTGAAGAACTTGTGTTTTAAGAAGGGAGATCATAAGCCGACATCTAAATAGATTAGCACATGTAAATCTATGATGGTAGCACAGTTAGGTGCCTTCTTACCTACACCATATAAACTTATAGAGAATACCGGATGGTCTCATATGCAGAGTGCAATCGTAGATCTTGAAAAGAAATTTCCTTTTGAAATAAGTACTTATCCCTGAAGGAATTGACATGAAAAATCCATGAAAACTCGCTATCATTATCTCAGCTGAAGCCTTTCTCCGAAGCTGCCCAAATTCAATGCTTCCTCTTCTTACCTTCATCTTGAGCCTCAAATAACCTCACTCAAATTAGTCAAATGTTGAAAATCTGAGCGCATTGGGGCTGAGCCATTACAATTGTTGCGTTTTACAGGTCACATTTGTCATTGATTCGAGGCTACTATTTAAAAAAGTTGCACTCTTCACTTTAATGAACCTTAGGAGAACATAGAAGCTTGCTCGAGTTTGGAGGGTTTAACAGTAACATTGTATAATCAAACGAACATGTTGCCTGAAAATTTGGCGTTAATCTCTTCCCAATGGAATTTTTATTGGCAAGGCTTTTTAAAAGAAGACAATGCAGACACCACTAAATCTAAAATAGAATAGAGCTTAATTTTTTTTAGGAAAAAAAAATCACACGTCAAATAAGGATGTGTTTTAGCGAGGGAATCCTATAGGCAATTGATATTGTTGGTTATAATTGTTGTTGTATTATTTTTTAATATTAGATGATTCCTTTCTACTGCTTTATGAAGACGCTGCCGTACAATATGTTTCAAACTCCAAGAACACAATACGCCAATAGAGTTGGCAGTGCAATCATCATAACAAATATAACTCTGCAAACAATCCAAACTATCTATCAATCCCGTTTCCTTATAGTTTATTTCCTGTTGGGGCATTCCCCTATTCCTACAAATAAACTGGAGACAAATAATCTGCCTATGTCCTGTGAACCTCATGCAAAAAACCTGTAAAACCAAATCACCCATGAATCTTGTTTCCTACTGACCATGTTTGAGTCTATCTATTCAAAACGAGATGAAAGTTTGGTATTATTATTATAAGAATACTATTAGCCATTTAAAACAAGATAAAAACTTTGGTGTTATTTTCTTTTTTTTAATTGAAGATGCTTTATGCTTGGGGCCAGATTTGGGGAGCCAACCAGTGGCTCAAACATATGACGATCTAGTCATGATGTGTAATGTTGTGCCACAACCCTCAGTGCTAACTTTAGTATTATTATTATAAGAATATCATTGAATTAAGCTTGGGCAACCCAACTATCACCATAAAATAACTAGCAGTTGTCGTAAAAGTGCAAGTTATGCTGAAAGGGATGTAATTGTTTGTTTTGGTAAAGTAGGATTTTGTAAAGAGAAAGAGTATAAATTGGCACTCCTACCTGACTTAAAATCCATGACCACTGACCTTTTCTTACTTTTTGTGCATGAAGCATGAAACAAAAATAATTTGATATTTCTGTGGACGTGACAACAAAAAATGAAGTGGCTTGTTCCTTCATATAATATGCTAATGAGTTGTGCAAGGAGGGGATGTTCTATTTCACAATGAACTGAAATAATGGCAAAGTGGTGGGGAAGAGAAAGGCTATACAAAACATGAAAGTGTTGAAAGATTCCAAGGTGAGCTAGGTTGTGACTGTGAGGGGAAATGAAAGGGTATTTCAAGTAATAGACTCAAAGAAGTAGGATTAATACACATGCAAATTTTAGTGACATGTCACATTTGTCAATGAAATCCATGGCTTCTACCAAACTATTTCAGTTACCCAAGACATGATTGAAACATGTGTCATCTTAATGAAAATAGGAGTTAGATATCCAATGACTTCTCTAAAAAGGTAGAGAATGCACCATGTGTCAAATGAGATGAGTATAAAATAAATTACATAAAAATTATGACTGATTTAACTACATAAAAGCAAATTAGATGACTCTAAAACTAATTAGATGAAAAATGGAAAGACTTCCTCAATGAAAGATACCTCCTATATAATCTAATCAACCGATGCAAGATGTCATATGAAAATAGATATAGATACAAATATTTTCAATTTTTTTTCCATTCTCATTTTTAGTAACACTAACCATCAGCATTGTATTCATAACAATAGTGCTCATTTATCTTTATTCAGTAAATGGAGGAAAGGCAAAACAACTGTCAGGGCCACACATGTTGCTAATTTTAAATGAATCATAGGATGCCCCCGAAATTTTAACAAACCCATAGAATAAGAATGGTATGATATGCTTGAGTTTGGTCATTGTAAGGTGGGATGAGAATGATGGTAACACTATCCGCCTTACCATAGGTACCTCTAGTCATGAGCATTAAAATACCTTGTCAAATTTAAAACATATATGCATTGATAGTCATACATTAATATAATATACATTTATGTTTATTAATAGTTTATTGATAATATGCATTTAGATTATATGTTTACACTAATATGTAGTTAGATGGAAAAAATGGTTAAATCTTATTAAATAATTGTATTACATATCTACACAAGTTTGAAGGGTGAAAAAAAGCTTTTGCAGTTAGAAGTTGTCTAAGCATTCAATTTATTTTTGTCATTTGGTCTTCCAAGGGTTTTGGTTTTCCTATAACACCATGGAACAAGAATTTCTATCTTAGTTGTGTCTATGGACACTCATCGTCAAGAGAAAATGAGAATTATACTCTATGGATACATTTTTGGGTAGTCAATGCCATGGCAAAGCCAATGGTGATTACCTGGTAATGTGGACACACATTTGAAAAATTTAAAGGATTATAATAAAGATGTATTATTTCTATGATTTTTCTTTGTTCTAGTATAAAGTATAGTAAAAATAAATGTTGAATAAATAACCATCATAAAAAAATCAAGACAGGGATGGTAGACTATTAAATGTAATTCCTACAGGTATCACGTTATGCTCATTTGGAAACACCATTAGCCCAAACTTATCTTGCATTTAATATTAAGTAGTAGTTGTCCCATTGGTGCAAGGAATGTCGGAGGAGATGTACTTATTTATTTTTAGGTGGCAATATATAGGCAATATGGGCAAATGGAAGTAACAAGATAGACTTTGGGACCTCAATGTCTAGTCCCCACATTAGCAACATTACATCATTGATTTAAGTTACTCTATACATAATTGAAACAAGTATCATCTCAATGAAAACAAATGTCTCTTTGTGGTATTTATTTAATCATATATTGTCATGATGACCATATGCTTGAGAATGTTTTGTTGGGTCAAAGAGTTTGAAAAAGTCCTTTCAAAATTCTTTTTATTTAGATTGTGCATGATTATGCTACAAGGGATTAGAGTTCCATAGTGTTTGGAGAGAACATGCATAAATTGGTCACAATTCAAATCTCGCCCAACAAACTAACCAAAATTGGTTGTGCTTATGGTCCTCATAGAAATTGTACCTTTATTCTATTCACCAAATAAAGAGAAATATGTATTATTGTTATGAATACAATAGCTATTGTTAGTGTTATTGAGAATGAGAATAGAAAATTTTGTATGTGTGTGTGTGTGTGTGTGTGGTATCATTCATCACTCATTTATATTATATAAAAGATGCATTTTCATTATTTTCTAACTCGATTTAGAGTTGTCTAATTAGGTGTTATGTAGTTAGCATAGTTAATTTTTTTGTAAATTTAGTTTCAAACTTATCTAAATTGACAAATAGTGCATTCTCTATGTTTTTAAAAGAGTCATTAGATATATGACACCTATTTCAATCATGTATTGGGTAATTGAAATAGGTCGGTGGAAGCTATAGATTGTATTTTCAGCTATGACCTGTCATTGAAATTTATACATGTATTTTCTTGGGCTTCTTTGAGTCTCTTATTGAAATACCATATCATTTCCTTTTATCATCACCATCTAGATCACCTTGATATATTTCACCACTTGCATTTTCTATATGGGATTTCCCTTCTGTAATAATTCACCATTGCTTAAGTTCACCATAAATTTTTTTTCCCTCCCCATATAGTGCATTTACACACAATATGAAGAAACACACATCCTCATTTGTCATTATCACCTTCACAAAAAATATTAATTTTTTATTTCCTAGTGATTTTGTGAATAAAATGTAAGACATTGTTAGCAGTCATGAGTTTCAAGTGTGATATTGTATGCACCCAATTTTGGTATGGTACGATATTCTTGACACGATAGGTCTAATAATGATGCAGTGACCTCTTAATAATGCTCAAATGAGAACTTTCTAACACCCTTTCCCCTTTTGCTTCCCTCTCTCTCTTCTAGGTACCTCAAAGGCCCCTTTTGTTGGCCATTACATTTCCCCTCACCCTGTTTTCAAAAATATCTCATTAGTGACAAAACTGCTTTATTAGGTGATGAAACCACCTTATGGAGTTATAGAACTGCGTCATGAGTGATGGGTTCATTAGGGTGATTATGTAAATGAACTTCACAAACCCATTGCAAAAGGGAAATTTTTTTAAATGAAGGGCAGTTGCATAATTTGATAGGGAAATTTTATCCCCAAGACTGATGATTACATAATTTCCCCCTATAAACATGGGTGATTCTATCACCATTGTCTTACCTTCTAATTTTGGCTTCTAGGACTCATTCCTTGATGCATTTTGCATACTTATTATCATGTTTATTTATTTTTCCACCTTATGTTCACCTCTAATCAGACCTATCTCACTCCTTCTCTTTCCAATCATTTTGAGCCTTTCCTAAGTTTAACTCTCAGTTTAATTTAGTTGAACTCTTCATGCAACCTCCATTGCTCTTCTACAAGTAAGATAATTTAGGCTTGATTTTAGATCTAAAATTTTCATTGGAGCTTAAGAGTTTTAAAACCTTTATAACCACTACCTTTTACATTTACTTTGGATCTTTTATTTGATTAATTTTGTGTTTGATTACACATTTATAGACAAGGAGAGCCATTGTTATTGAAACTAGGTCTTTGCAAATAATGTCTTTAACCAACCATAGTCAGTTGTTCTTTTTTTATAGTTATGTTTCTATTATTATTCTCTCATTTGTGATGTTCATTTATTCATCCTCCTTGTTATAAAGTTATAAAAATCTTCGTTTGGGTAAAGGATCTAACACACTAAGGACCACAATACAACAAATATCTTACTTTTACCTAGTCTACATCTTAATCTAGTTGGAGGTTCTTAGTTTATATTTTATTTATTATTTTTAGTAGACTAGATTAAATTGACATTCATTATTGTGTTAGCTTAAATGTTTAATTTATAAAAAAGTGATTTTTTTATAGGAAAAATAATTCTTCTCTCTCCCATCCTTGTATAAAAATAGTGATTAGTTTCTTTGTTTGCTTGCATTTATTTAATAGATTCTTTCACAAAATAATCTTACATCTAAACCCTAGGTTAATGTTAGAGAATATATCATACATTTTAAACCATTGTTGGGTCAGTTGATCTACATTATATTTACTTTATGTTTTGTTAGTATAAAGCTATTAATGTTAGTAAATAAGTAAGTTAGTTTTGGAGGAATCCATTAGGGTCCCATTTAATAACTTATTAGAAATCTTATTTAAAATTTTCAACCTTTTTAAAAATCAAGTTTGAATAATATAGACAATTTTAATTTTATGGAATTATTTAACAAAACTTATAATGTAGATATTTTTTACTTGTGCACGGTCCCAATAGTGGTATTAAAGCCATGTGAAGAAGGAGAGAGAGGTATGCATGTGAAGATAGAGCAAAGTTTTACAAGTGAATAAGGGAAAGGAAGATATTAGAATATAAGGAATTTAAAGGTAATAAATTATATATTTTATTTTACTAAAAACTTCAAAAACCTCCTTTGAGAGGAATTTTTGGTCAAATCTTTATGCTATACAATCATTTACACTACATATCTTGAGACATTTGAGTTTGTATGGATTCAAAACACATGGACAATCATTTTTACTATTTATAAGGCTCACAACCTCTGAATATGGAGTACTATGGCCACCAAAAAAGAAGTTTATGTTTTGAACAACATCTCATTCATAAAACTAATCAAATATCAGCCCAAGAATCACTTGTGTACATTCTCCAACATGTTTTGTATGACATATGTAAGTATACGATCAGAATATTAGCTCTTGTACGATCCAACACATTTCAAAATCAGTTTAAAACTTTTCAACATTCAAATTGTATGGCCCCAGATCTCTTGAAACCCTCTAACATTGTTTTTAATGCCTTGAAATCCACTTTGAAGCCCATCTCTAGTGCATAGTATGAATCTAAATTCCCAAAACAAAGATTTTTGAATTAGTATGGCCCCAAATTTACCACATTGATGTTGTAGGCATTTCCATTACATTGGTAAAAATTTATATACTACAAATCATTTTGTTCTCAATTTTAAAACAACACAAAATAATATTGTATGGATTTCTACACTCTGAAGGAATACAAATCAAATCCTGAACATTATATCTGTAGTAGTACAATCTTGTACATTGAAAAAGGTGTGATGGAATAATGGCACTCCATTTATTCAAAATCTGATATGTATTTTGTCCATTTGATATTTGAAATCTTAAACCTAATTTGTACAACCTTTATCTCAACTTTGTTACAAATATACATAATTCTGAGCATGGATGGTGTATGCAGCAATAATATGGCACCATGAACAAGCTATGGCATACCAACATAGTAGGAACTTTGAAAAGTTTAGGTTTTCATTTGATTTTTTTTATTAATGGTTTTAGTGGGTCCCAAAATAAGGGAGGAATTCAATAATAATTTTTACCAATTTGAATTCATGGTTGAATGCATATTTACTATGCAAGTAATTTTTTCTATTTTGATAAATAACAAATTAATGCTTCAAAAAGCATGTCTTTATATACTATTTAAACAAGGCTTGTAGTTGAGTTGGAAATGCTTATTTTGTAAGTCACTTGATAAAAGGTGGTCAAGATTTCAAAACATGTAAAACATTCCTTTTGGTTGCATTAGTCATTGTGAACATTCTATTACGACAATATTTTTCACTAGTCATTATTTTGTGTAAAGGTAGTCATGTGGCCAGTCAATTTATAATTTTTGGACATTCCAAACACATCAAAATGGTCAATTATATTATTTGAAACTTATTTTTATGGTTTTTACAATACATTTATTGAAAATGACATGTAAAGGGGCATTTTTGGTGGAAACTGACACCTTCAAATTGAAAAATTTCAAAATATCATCCCACATTTGCACTATCAGAGAACATGTCATCCATTATAGTTTCATCAAGATCCTTTTGATTAAAAAATTATAAGTGTATAAATAGAGGTTATAGGATCCATCGGAGGATAGAGGACAAATCCCCTTCTCTAGTTAGTTATTAGCTTAGAGTTTGGATAAAATGCTTGAATAGTGTTTTGGATAGTAGTAGTGTGATTTTTTTAGTTTTAGTTTTGGTTTTATTCACTTCACTATTATTCTTGATGAAGAGAAGATAGATTAGTTTTGATTTAGTTTTTTACTACAAGGACTTCTCACCTCTTGATTGATAAGGGGAAGATATCACATGGCCTTTGATCAGTCATCTGTGATTGTAAGAGTTGATATAGGAGTTGTTAGCACCATAGTCCTGAGTAAAGGTCTATTGAAATTTATTGGACATCATGGAAATGTGCCATATATAATATTGAATAGTCACTTAGATGGGTTTTTGTATGAGACCTTAGCTGGATCGATGTGATTGAACATGTCTTGATTGTGTTTTATTGCATTACGATAAAGAATGGTCAAAGGGGATTAACATGTCTTGATCATGTTCATCAATGTTTATGATACAAATCTCAAGGATGTATTATATATGGAGTGACATTGGCTGATCACTACCATGATTTATAGTGTGGCAGTTGTAAGTGTGACAAATACTTTTAATGATTTCATAGTTATAATATCATATCATCTTCTATACCACTTTTTGGATCAGGGAACTTGTTTGGTTAGTTGTTCCTGATTATATTTACTTTATGATTTTTTAGTATCAAGTTATTAATGTTGGTAAATAAATAATTTATTTTTGGAGGAACCCATTGGGGTCCCATAGAATAACTAACTAGAAAGTTTATTTAAATCTTTCAACCTTTGTACATACTAGGTTTGAATAATATAGACAATTTTAAATTTGTGGAATTATTTATCATAATTTACAATGTAGATATATCTATTTAACTATGCATAATCCTAACAACCATTGAAATAATTATTTTTCAATTTTTAAACAAGTTATTTTCACTCTCAAACAAGCAACTAATGAGTAGAAAAACCCTAGACAAACTTACATGAACAAGTGGTGTTATTGTGCTTCTAATTTTCATTATTTAGATCAATCAATAATTTTATTTTTAATTCATTTAATCAGATAAATTAGAATCCAAATAATTCATTTGTATTTCAAATACATTATCCATATCTAGTGTGCAATACCTAAAAAGGTTAAAAACTTATTCTTGGCTTGTTTGGGTGAAATAAAATTATAGGAACCTCATAGTATTGGAATTTGGATCATAGATATTTTCTTAAATTAGTTGCATATTAAGAAAACATAGTTTGCATAGTAGATCCATTTAGATAATTATAAAAAAGTAGAATAGCATCTTATAGCTTGCATCTAGAAAAGTGAAAATATTAGCATTAACATAACTAGAATGGATTTTTCTCTCTTTTACTTTGCATACATTGAAAATCAGTTGTAAAATTCAAAAATAAGTATTTGTTCATTTAATTTCAGTTTTCTTATTACTCTCTATTTTTAGTTAATTCATTTCATCTATTAATTAGTTTCCATTTCAATGAAATATTCCTAAAACAAATAAAAATAAATAAAGACATTGTCGAAAGCCTTTTTCAATAGTAAAATCCAAACAAAACCTTGATTCTAATAACACATAAAGTCCTCACACAATATCTTCACACAATCTCATACGCTTACACATTGCTTAATCCATTTTAGATGACACTTATTGAAACACCCAATATTATTAGAGAAGGTCTTTTCCTTAGGGTTAGGGCACCTAGTACCATTGTTAATATATATTATGATATCAATAATGAGCTTAGGAGAGAGGTTTCTCATTCCACCCCAATTCCCCACCTCACTTTTAACTCTCTCAACACCTTATAGGAACAACAAGAATTCTTGATCTACCAATCATTGTCCTCCCTTAGAACAAAGGTCAATAATATAATGTGATCCAAGACTATATCCTCACCTTCAATCCCTTCATTATTCTCCTTGGATCTATCTTTATCCTATTTCATTCATATTTGTTGATGACATTAATTGGGCATAACCAACCTAACAGAGTTGATCTCATCCCATGAGTCATTATGCCTAACCTCCTTTATTTACCCAGTCCTAGTATTGACCAAGAGATTCAATTCTTTATAATATTAGAGACTAAAGGATCCTAAAGATCTATTTTCACATAGCTTGATGCTCTCAACGAGAACCCTGACACTATAGAGGTATTTTAGTTAAATCGAAAGAACCTCTTTCCACCACCCATTATAAATCTCATTCTACCTAACAATCAGCCCAATCCATAGCCCATCCATTACATAAACTACCTCAACCTAACCTTTGGGAGTTGAGTGCACAGTTTAGTGTATGTTATTCATGTGTGAAAACATTGGTGAATCAAATGTGAAGTACTTCCATCCTTTACATTACCCCTTTCTTCCTCTTCTTATTTATTCCTTCTCCACTTTCCCTCCTACTTACATTTATTCTAAAAGTATTCATATACCCCTAGAATATGTCTGGATAGGACATAGGTAGATCTCTTGGCTTGGTGGCATAAAAAAGAGGCCAACTCAACTCTAGTGAACCTTCATTGGGAATTTGGAATATCCCCACCTTTTATTCCAATGTAGATTACCAATTTTATGATTATTATCATCCTAATACCCAAACTAGAGTGGGGTCTCTATTCAAAAGATATGGGATGTTTTTTAAACAACCAGAAATCATCCAAACTCAAAAACTATGACCCTCAATATGGAAGGTATGGTCACTCCTCGCATGGCCACTAGGCCATCAATTAGCCTAAAAATCTTATATGTAGAAAGTGATTCTAAATATGATCATTACCTAGATAAGATCTACCACCTAGAGGATGAGGTTAATCACATGCAAGCAACCACACTTCCCCATAATAGGAGCCAAGATGACTCCAACCCATTGGGACAAATCATGACCACTACCCATGAAGATCTCATTATAAACTAACCTCTTCAGACTAACCAATATAATGCCTCTATGTCGCCTGTACAATATATTTCCAAGCCTAAAGCCACCACTAGCCTAAATGAGCTCATCAACACCCTAATTGGTCACACTGATTGCCTAGAAAATAACCAATAATTTATGATTCAAGTTATGGTCCCAAGTTATATTCTACAATCTCATCTCTCCTTCCCATCTGAATGACAACTTGTCCAACATTGAAACAACAAACTTACATGCTTCCATCACAATCAAATCATATGCTACCACTAAGATATGCCTCTAACTAACCCCAAGGGGACATCCTTAGTCATGGGATCCCTAACCTAGACACTTTTAAATTTCTTACATCCTACCAAGCCCCTACCCAAACCCTAATGGTAAACATGTACACTTATGCTCCACCTCTTGAAAATAATGTGGTGTCCAATGATCCACCATTCTTTACTCTTCTTGGTTGTGTACCTCCCATGTATATCCCTCCCCTACCACAAAAAAGTTTCACCCTAAATTATGTAGCCTCTTACCATGTGAAAATGATGCATACCTGTGTACAACAAGCCATCAATATTATTATGTCTAAAAATCTCTCTTCATACTTCCATATGTATTTAAAATCTCCTTAACCAAATAATTATTTACTAGTTTATTATACTTAATCCTTTAAAGCTTCCTCTATCCCTTTTTGTGGTTATCCAACAAACCCCTATATTATCCCATATTTATAATCCAACCCTACTGCATCAACAACCGACTTTAGCAACATGGGGACATATGTTGATTACCTTAAGGATCCTCTTGATCTCAACATATGATGGGTTCTTCTTCCACATCCCCTACTAGATCGTCCTAATTTCAAAGAAGAATGAGATCCAAATGAACATGTCAAGGCTTATGTTACTTCTATTAGGGAACTCATACCTTGGTATTATTGCAAAAATTTCCCCAAAACCCTAGAAGGAATAGCTCTTGATTATTATACCACCTCCTTGAGGGGTCTATTCATTCTTTCAAAGAATTAATGGACTAGTTCATTAAATCCTTTGACATGAAAAAGCTTCTCAAGAATGTCATTCAATAATTCCTTAATATCAAACAAGAACATAATGAGTTAGTTGCCCATTTCATATAAGATGGTAGTAGTCTATATTTGTCTACCACTGCACCACAAATGGATCAAAGAGAATTATGTGACATTTTCATTCACTCCCTTAACAAATAGATGAGTGAGGATGTATAAAATTACCTTATTATTCTTATGAATAAGCTCTTTTGAGTACCTTATTGATCAACTAGGTGGCCATTGATAGTGGTCAAAGAACATATAAAAACAATAAATACATTATCATCCTGAACCAAAATAATGTGGGATTTCAAAATTCAAGTCCAAGAAATAAAAATAGTCAAGGCCCTAAGATACTTAATCAAAATAATAATGCTACCACTGATAGCATCATTGACTAGAGAAAAAATCCAAACCTGGTAAATAACAATCAATATTAACTAGTGAATAACTCTAATGCCAATAACAATATAGGTGATAGGATCCAAAATCTACCAACTACCATTCATGTGATTGGCTTTAAATGAACACCAAAATGTAGCATGTAGTACCACAACCAAAGATAAAATCAGTATCAACCTGTTGAACAATTATCCTAGTTATAGAACCAAACTTATTACCAAAGGCATAATCGACAAGGGTTTGGTCAA
Source organism: Torreya grandis (assembly GCA_037957365.1). Classification (NCBI taxonomy): domain Eukaryota; kingdom Viridiplantae; phylum Streptophyta; class Pinopsida; order Cupressales; family Taxaceae; genus Torreya; species Torreya grandis. The sequence goes on from JARHVA010000515.1 coordinate 2,588,608, forward strand.
CATGAAAAAAAATGAAGCCTGGGGAATACGATCCCAATGTCAATTTATTCTTTTACTAGGTTATCAATAACAATAATCAAAACTGTATAGAGTAAAATAATTTATCTAAAATCTCCCAGAAGATCAAAGGAAAGCATTTGTTGATGTGTTCCTAAGGAATGCTCGTATAAATCCACATGCCCTTCAAAATGGCTTGGTCAATCCTTAAAATCAAAATATCTAAATCTACGAAAATGCCCTTAATAACCACATAGTGGTGTTACCCTAAATCAACAATAAAGTGGCCCACAAAACCACCTATTTTAACATAAAAAATGCATAATGGCATGCACCCATGATGTTGAATCTTCCACCTTTGGAATTATTAATATTGATGTTGTTCCTCAATTGGGAGTACAAGGTAAAAATAGAATGATAGGATTTATGGGGTTATAATTTAAATAAGAGGTGAATACCATTACTCACACTAGTGAGTATCATCTTATGAATCTTCATCCCTTAAAAAAAATTTAAACTGAGTCTATCCCCAAGCCTGTGGGGAACTATGATTTGATCTGTAATTTGAATAAGACATTCTCCCACATTTATTTCATTTATTTACTCAATAAATCCCTCACTCATAAATCAAAATTTATTTATGCCTTGGGACCAAGGTCATTTGTCTAGTCTTACTTCTCCACCATAGGCTCAAATCAGCAACATTGATCTATATATGTTTCCACCTAGTCAGGAATATCAAAATGCTAGTTATTTCTTTGATTTGTGTAGTCTTCCTCTTGACTCTAAGATGGAAAGGTGGGGAGACAGAAACTTTTTTATAAAGGTTTATATTTAAAAAAATAATGTGAATAGAGCATGATTGATGATGGAGCGGTTGTCAATATTTATACAAGCATTCTGTCCTAGTCAGGGATATTTATACTAGGTGGAACAATTGGTTTCCACATAGTTAGGAATATCAAAATGCTATCTATTTATTTGATTTAGGTAGTATTCCTTATGAAAATAGTCATTATTGGTGATGTATTCCTAGGGAATACTTCCTAACAAGATATTGGTCATTTTATTTTAGCATGCATCGAGTGGTGATTCACATCATATCCTAAGTTCCTCAATAGTAAGTTGAACCATTCATTCTCCTCTAACCATGATGGTACTCAGTGAGATTTTTTTTACCATAACAATATGTGCCACAAAGATAAATATTGGATCTCATGATGATCCACACATTCTTAAAGAGAGGACTTCTCCCTTCCTCACAAAGAGGGGAACCCTCAGGGAGTCACTCATTGAGTTCTTACGAGCCTTACTAAATATAACAAGAAAAATGGAGTTACCCATGTCTTATCAGTAGTAATGTAAGCTACACAATTAAATTCTTTAAAATTCCACCCCAAATAAAAATAATAAATATGTTGGGATATTTCCCATGCTAAGAAATCATCATAATTATGTTGGCATATTTCTCATGCCATAGAGAAGTCTAACAAGTAGCCTTTTGAGTTACTATAGGTGCTTACTTACCTCAATCCAAATTTAAGAAGTAACCATTTTAGTTCCCATAGGTTTTTCCTTTCCTTAAATTAGAGAACAAGAGTTGGCCTTTAGAATTTTCACAAACTCTTCCATTCACCCTGCAATAGGTAAGGGTTCATCACTCTTATAAGTTTTAGGACCGAAGACCTCAAGAGGGGTTACCTGGAATTATCTATATCCACAAGGTTTAGATATCATAAGACCAAGAAAATTTACCAGATGATTTTCCCTATTTTACACATGACTAATGGGTCCTCTACTATGATGGTTCCTAGTGCCACCTAGATTCTTGGGAAGGAGTTATTCTCATTTATCCTGAGGAGTGAGTCATTCCTTTTGGTTTCAAGCTAGACTTTGAGTGTATGAAAAATGGGGCTGAGTAAAAACACCTTTTTCTTGGCATGATTATTAAAAAATATTTAGGGATTAAAAATTTAAAGATTCAAGTTGACTCATAATTAGTTGTGAACCAAGTCTATGAGATCTATCGAACTAAAGATGAACATATTCAATCATATAAAGTTGATGTGCATGAGATTGATAAATAATTCAATTTTGTTTCTATAAAATAAGTACATATGGAAAGAAAATAGCTTGTTGAATCCATGGTTTCTTCATATTCATGCTTTGACCCTCATGTTTTTATACCAAAGATCAATTTCATAGTTTCAATTAGGACAAAACCTCTTTTTCACAAAACTCTTAGTGACGAAATCATCACCCATAATGAAAGAGATGATAGTTATTTAATCCATGACTTAGCTAATAATTATGAGTATATTCTTGAGTTCTTGTGAGCCTATGATTACCTCCCACATTTTCACCACAATAAGGGGTTTTTCCTCACTTTTTATCCCAAATTAGGCCTTGGAGATAAATACTATGATTAATATTGCCATGCTGAGGATTACCTATTCTATGATGATGAACATGAAGTTATAAAAATGGAGGGTGAAGATCTTGATATTAACCCATCCTTTGACATGTTTGAGGAGGTAAATTCCTCCCTCATTGAAGAAACCATTGATATTAACATCATGACTAATGAGAGTCCTAGACTTTTCAAGACTGGGTCTTTGCTCTCCATACAAGAGGTGGAAGACCACAAGTGACTACTCACCAAGCTCTCAAAAGATTTTTCTTTCTCTTACACTCACATGGTAGGCATACAATCAAATGTGGTTATTCACAACCTAGATATAATGCCTGATGTAAAAACTATTCAAACAAAAGGTTAGGCCCATCAAGCCTAAGGTTATGTTGATGGTAAAATAGGAATTTATCAAAATTTTAAAATTTGGATTTATTAAGATAGTGAATTATTCCAAGTTGATGTCCAACGTTTTCCCCATTTTTAAGAATAATGGTAAGATCAATATATGTATATATTTTTAAGATATCAACAAAACATGTCTAAAAGATCACTTCTTTCTCCTTTCCAACAATGTCATTGTTAATGTAATAACAAAATATGACTTTATATCACTCATGGATGGTTTCTTAATATACAATCAAATTTTATGATGAGGATAAAATTAAGACCTCGTGTATTATGCCATGGGGTACCTTTTGTTATGTCATGATGCCCTTCGGTCTCAAAAATGCAAGGGCAACATATCAAAGGGCCACAACCCACATATTCCATGATGACATTCACAATATAGTGTAGGTATACATAGATGATCTTTTATGGATAAGATGATGAATAGACCACTTAGAAGTGTTATGCACCATCATAAAACACTTCATCAAATATGATGTTACTGCCCCCCAAAAATATGTGTTTGGGGCCACCAATAGAAACATCCTAGGGTATATCATCTCCTAGCATGGGATAAATATTTACCCTAAAAATATTTGAGTAGTCTTGAAAATGAATCCTCCCATAGATGAATTAGGCATTAGAGCATTCTTGGGTAAGTTGGGATCCATTCAATAGTTAATTCCTAATCTTACATACATCATTCATCTTATCAATGGCCTACTTAAAAATAAAAGTGGCTTAAATTGGATAGATGATTGTCATGAAACATTTAAAGAAGTGAAATAATTCCTTATGTATCCCCTAACACTCATGGCACCTAAGTTGGATAAGCCTTTGATAATATACATCAAAGAAATTGAGGTGTCTCTTACCTGCATGTTGGCTTAGGAAGACAATATTGGTAAAGAACATGCCATTTTTTTCATTAACCAAACCCTTATATATTATGAGTTATGATACACTCAAGCGGAAAATGAATTCTTAGCTATAGTGTTTGAGACCAAATGGTTGCAACATCATATGCTCAATCAAGAAATAAAAGTTATCATGAGGTCTCAATCCCTATGTACTTTTCTAACCCAACCATATCTCTAGGAAGGCTAGGTGTTTCATCATGATCTTAAGTGATTTTGATTTAACTTACATCAACCAAAATTCCATTAAGGGACAAATAATTATTTATTAGTTGATTTATTCTCCCTTGGATGTTAATCATCTTGGTGATACTAACTTTTTTAATGAATTGATATACTACATAGAAAAACCTAATACTAGGTCTTCTCCTTGTTATACAAATATCATCAATTACCTAATCGACCATACTCATCCCGAAGGTATCAAATCATTAAAAAAGAGGCATATTCATATCATTGCATCGAAGTATGTTATCTTAGACAAATTTCTCTATCATATGTCTTTGTCAACATGATAATAATATGTGTCGACCAAGAAGAGTTAGGAAAAGTTGTTTTTCATTGCCATAGTGGAATTTTTGGTAGACACATTGGTGGCCATATAACTATTCATAAAATCCACATGATGGGATATTTTGGCCCACTTTAGACCATGATACCATCAAATACATGCACAAATGTGAGAATTTTTAGCACTTTTCACATGAGATATATATCCACACTAGAGAATTATATCCCATAGTCACTCTATAGCCCTTTTACACTTAGGGCTCATATTTAGTATGTAAGATCTCCCCTGCTTCTTCAGATGGTCATCATTTAATTATCATGACCAAAAAATAATCCACTAAGTGGGTGTAGATGATAATTTATGATTATTTAGCACCTCAATCTTGTACACTTAGAAAACTTAGACCTTAGTTGATCCTTTTAGTTCAACACATGCTTTATTTCTGCAAGACTTGCATCTACTCTATTTTATTCCCCTTGGAATATATCATATTACAAATATCCTTATATTGATGACACACAAATCCTATCTTTCCCAAAATGATTAAAATGTTTTTATCTCACACTTATATAAGTTTGAAACTTATACTTGCTCTACTACTCCATGAAAACTAATGTCGAGGATGAAAAGTAACATTGGTATTACTATCCTTCCTTGACATAAGTGTCTATTGCTTTAAAGTCATCTAAATTACAAATGAAACAAATTACAATGGTTGGCCTAAGTGATTTAATTTGAGTTATCTCCTGATAGGATTGGTATAAATACAATATAAACCCTCATTCGATACGCACCCAAGGAAACACCTAGAAATCAAACCAAAAGAGCATTCAAGAAGAACTTAATTTACCAAAATATTTCTTATTCTACCTTATTTTGATATAAATCAAAGGAAAAACCCAAATATAGGTGTGAAGTAATAAAGGAGCAGTCATAATGTTTATTTTCCAAGTTACAGTCTAGGTCACTATTGTAATTGATTTACACACATTACATGATTCACATGCCAACATGTAGGGGAGAACTACATGAGTATGAGGCCCTATTATGGATTATTGTCTGTGTAGGTAGTGCCCTTTGATAATGGAGTCATTATAGGTTAGTTCAATGCTATGTGTCTACTAACCCATTTTTTGCCAAGTTCACATTAAAGATGGAAAGCTAAGGTTTTGCCAATTCACCAAGAGTAACAATACATGACCCAGATATGAATATACCAAATCAAAGGAAACATCAAAACCATAGGAATTTAGGTGGTTGCATCATAGTTTAGCTAATATTTCATACATGACACTAGTGTTGAATCTAGATAATAGTGTTAATGTAACCATCTAGGGCTGATGTAACTCTCTAGATAGCTAGAGACACCATACTTGGAATCATGTTACTATTATAGAACTATCTTCCTATATGCTTTATGCCTATACTATATCTGGCACCATGTTAGCATCAAAACAAGATAAGTACATTACTTATTTTTCAATTCTATATCTAACATAGTTTTACTTTATGTTTATAACTTATATCAGTTTAATAAATTCAACATATGGTACATCTAACTTTAGCATATTAATTGGCATGTTGTAGATTTTATATTCACCCTTGTGCCTTATAGTTTATATATCCTTAACCTTATTTACCCAAACAAGGATCCAAATTCAAATTAAGGTTAAACATTTGGTGAACCCGATCTTTGAACATCAAACCCTATGTTACTTAGGGTTTTTTTAATTTATTTTTGATTACTATACTTTGTTGTAAATTTTAAACTTTTCATATGTGAAGCAATGTAAAATGTTAGTGCAAAAATCCAATTCCAAATAGAAGATCAAGAAGTATTGATTACTCATCTCAAAAATAACAAGGGCTTAATAGATGCATTTTTATATGCTACAAGAGATGAAATAAGTGAACAAGATAAAACCAAGGTTGCCTCAAATAGTAATGGTGAATGATTAGAAGGTATTATAAATTAGACCATACTTCTAAATCCACCTACATATAACAGGGACATAGATTGTGTGTTTCAACATTTGTTCTCTAAAACTAATATTGATACATTTATTATGAACTTACCTGATATTTCAACACAAATGCTAGCTCTAATGCATATTAATACTTAAAACATGTTTCCATCCCCTTTGGTGACTACTCAACTAGCTAATACAAATCCCAATGGGTCTACAATTCAAACACTCCTTCAAGTAATAAGGATCTTGGAGAAAAAGGTTAAAAACATTAATCAAAAGGCTTCAAAGTCTTCACATGCTATAGGTTCACAAGATGTGTTGCATAACCCTCTTGCAGTTGAGATCTATTTGCACCCTTTGCCAACTAGATTTGTTTCATCTAAGTTCACATTTTATGATGGCAAGGGTGGTCCTGGATAAAATATTCAAACATTCCATGTGGCATGCCTTGATTATGCTTCAAATGATAAAATTTTGACCAAATTATTTCCAAGGAGCCTTAAGGACTATTATTTGAGGTGGTTTTATGACTTACCTCTCCAATCTCTAAAATCATTCAAACCTATTACAGATCATTTTTTGGCACACTTTTATATTAACATTACTAAAATGTTTTCTTATGCTCAAATTGCAAAGATAAAATAAAGAACCAATGAACCCATCAATGAATGTCTCCTAAGATATAATACTATGCTATGCAAAATGACCAATACTATGGCAAATAAAGAGTTCCAAGGAATATTCAATAAAAGTCTTCTTGTTCCTTTATATGAATCCATTATTTTCAAAAAGTTTTAATCTTTTTATGACTTAATCCATGTTTTATAGGACTATGAAATAAATCTGATGTCATTGAGTAATATCAAGTATGTAACAAACACATCAATTGCATCTACTTCTAGTATACAATTTAAAATTAAACCAAGTTATAAGGAAAAACCTCTTAAGCCTAAAAAAGAAACAACTTACATGGTTAGAATAGTTTCAAAACAACTTAATTGGCTTGGCTTATCTAATTTACCAAAGAGATCGATTACATGTTTACCTGATCCTCTTGATTCATTAATCTCATGGTTACTAGAGTGTCATCTTATATCTCTCCCTCCTCCTACCCAAAGGATACGACGCAAATACTTATTATGACTATCACTAAGGCCTTGGGCATTCTAAGAATAGATGTTTTACCTTGAATCATAATATCCAAGACATAATCAATGACCAATAGATTACGTTTGATGATCATCTAAAGGAATCATACTCAAAACCTAATGATCACCATAAACAAAAGATATTTAACAATCTTTTGCAATACCATTCTAATAAGGAACCAAAAATCCAAATGGAATATAATACACATCCTCCTCCATCTTATTATGGACACCCATTAGATGGGGTTATTGATACTTATACATGACATACAAATCCTATGGTTCAAAAACTAGCTTATACCCAAAGGATATGATGCAAATACTTATTGTAACAACCCCGCTGGGGTCAACTAGAAATACATGTTTTTTTTAATTAAACACATATACCAAAAATAGGTTACACTATGAGAATTTATAGAGACCAAATGAAATACTTAAAGTGTGATAATATCAACTAGCATATTACATCATATATCACTAATCTCTAATATCATGAGAGCACATCCTAATGCAAATATAAAAAGTAATTATATTAACTTAGCCACAATTAATACAAGTCTATAGCCACTATTGTCAAAGTAAAATAATTAGTAATTACAAATCTTCATAAAAATATTCAATAAGTAAAATAAAAGAAAATGTACATATATGATACATGGCTTCCCAAAGCATGCATTCCATGGACTCTCCAATATCTATGGCAATCTCAAGTGTCATCTCGATAAATATTACTATTGTGGGAAGGGAGAGATCATCTGAGTGATTTTTCACACCAACCATAGACCAATGATCACCCACACTAATCCCATCAGAGAATGTCCCTCCCTTCATGGATTAATAGATAGTAATGGTGTATAAATCTAGAGAGATAAACAAGTACCCATGTATTGTATGATTTCTAAAAATAAACATGTAGTATATCATAGAAAATCATTCTATTTCAAGATATAACACAAACATGTAAATCATACTCATGAAATGATAATGTCTCACTAAACATACTTTCACCCAATTTTTTTTGAACAATAAATAATAATGATTTATAGATCAATCAAATTCATACACACCACTTGATCAGACTACCTTCATCTGGCATTGTGATGTTATTAAGCCAATAAATTCTATCTCACTCCTTACTTTATATCATCAATAGAGATTGGTCAAATACAATTCAAACACAAGATTCATTTAATTTACATCCTACTACCAAACACATCATATAAAATGCTAAATATAGGAATAACCAAAGCATATATTTATTATGTCAAATGTATGAATGAATCTTACATTATTTTCTATCCCATACTAGAAATAATGAATATAGTTTATACCACCTGGGTAAAATGCATATTTAACTACAGATTCTAGCTACCACATTTAGTTTTCAACATACTACACCTTATGATAACTTATATTACCATACTCTAGTATTCTAACATATAACTACTAGTTTTCCACAATCAATCATATAAAGTAGTATTGAATAGATAGAAACATAAACTTCTATTCAAGTAACTAGATATAACAAAGAAAGTCACAATTCCCACAAAACAAAATAATATACTATCATAACATTCATTAAACTCTTAGAGTTATATGTATGCATACATAAAGTTATACTACCATCACAAAACATACTATTCATAGTAATAATTAGCATGCATACTTAAATTAGTTAAATGTAAGTGTGAGTCTAGATATAACAATTTTAGTATGTACCACTTAAGTATAACATACATCTATACTGTAACTCTCTATGACATCCCATACTATCATATTTCATTATTTATGATCACAAAAACATAATTATGAATAACCAGTCTTATCATTCCAAACAAAACCAACCCATAATCACAAATAATAATCTAACAAGTATAAGTTTATACCACCCAAGTATACACTATGGTTAAACTGCTTAACCTAATCTCCATAATTAGATCTAAGTCTACAACACAAGTAATAATAAAATAACCTACTTATTTTATATACAAACTACTTACTTCTAGACAGTCAGAATTAATACTTGCAGAGAAAAAACAACTTATAGGCCCGTTATAATCTTTATATTTAACACTTCTTTCCATTTATAGGAAACTATTCTCACATAGTTATAGTTTTGATTCCTTAAGCACTTTATGACTCATTTTAACCATCCATTTAGTTATGGGTTTAGGTGTATGTCACAATACACTTATATGTGATAATTTATAAGAATATCCTAAAACCATGTATAGATATATTTTTCCATATGAATACCCTCATTCATATATATTAATTATATTCATACTATGTTTCTCATAAAATTACTTAATAATATATAAATATGTTTTTTCATAGTAATTAGAATTTTGATTAATGACCTATTCATTATAAATTTTCTATTTAGAAGATACATCAATGATCTAATATAGATATTCAGTCTCTCAGAATATTAAAGAATAGATTATCATCTTGACATAAAAAATGAACATAACTTTGTACACAATTTTCCAAGCCAACACAGTCTTTTGTATCTAGTTTGCATATGAGAAGATGACAATATACTAATTTTTGTATATGATACACAATAGTTCCATCAAGTAAATAGATTTATAAATCACTCAAGCTGAGATAACATAATAGTCAAAATTATGCAATCGACATGCCATAAGTAAGATTATAGTATACAGAAAACTATTAAATAGTTTGCACCATTAATAACACTATAATCATATGCATACTTTAATTGTTTATGCACCCACATAACATATATTAAAAATTACATTCAAAACTCCCATAATACCATTTTTTTTAATTTGATGGGAGTTCCAATTTGTGAAGTATTCACCTTTGCCCTGTTACAGTTATTAATTATTGATTTAACATTTTTAATAGTTTTATGTGGTATAAAGTGTGGAATGCAATTTGTTCTTTGATTCATTGCATGAGAATGAGTTGATCTCACTTTATTTTTGATCTCAAATTGTGCATTGGTTTAGGCACATGTTTGTCTGATTTTTCTTTGCTGCCCCCTAACTATTGTGTCTAAAGGACCCCCCACCATTGACAATGAGCATCTGGAACATGGAATCATCTCATCCATTACCCATGGAGCAATGACAAGTATTGCAATGAATTTTTTCCTTGTTATTCAAAAGGATGATTATGTAATTATAAGTTCTTAGGTATCATGATGAGATCTTTGATGATTTATGTTCTCTTCTAAAACTATTGTTACTTCACATCTTTTATTTGATAATTACCTAGATTGTTTGGAGTGGGGTCATGCTGCCAGTTCAAATATTTCTAAGTTTATAATGTCTACCATTAAAAATGGCTAGGTTTATGACTTTTCTTTATATGTCATATAGCCATGATTGAAATATTGGTTCCTATACAAGTCAATTTATTGTAGAGTAACTAGCTACCAATTTGATTTGTGTTTTATGTAGTCTGACAGCTCTGATCTTTTTGCAACTAATTTTCATAGCTTTTAATTTTTCAGTGAGCTATTGATTTGGAAAATTCTTCATAAAGATGTCACTATTAACATCAATGGATTTGATAAAAAGTAAATGATTTTATTCTTAGCACAATTACATTTTGACCAAAAAAATTACCACAATAAATTAATTAACAACATCTTGAATGTTTAATTTTTCATGCTTAGTAGTATTCCTCACCATCATGACCCTCTTGATATGCATTGCTAGAGTTGACATTAAAAAAACACTTAGCTGATTAATCAAAAGTTAAATCATATAATGATGCCTTATTACATACTATATAATAATAAATTAAATATGCAACAATGCAATAAGGACTAAAATTTTTATATACATCGACACCACCAATGTTGTATGGTTAATGTGTTATGGTATATATCTAGTGTTTTCTAAAGTGAAAATGATATCCATTAGGGGATATCATAGTTAATAGAATATTCACAAGATATATGATATCATAGTTACTGATTAAGCTAGAGTTTGCAAGTATATACATTTCTAAAAATATAATATATATTCAATTTGGGTTAATATATGACTTAGAATATATAAATCATTGCAAATAAAATACTAACTCTACATTATATACAAGGAATATACACAACTAGTTCTAAATATCAGAAAAGGGCATCTAAATTCTTCTATAAATAAAACACAAGTTTAAATTTTATTTTTAATATAGTTTGTTGTATTTAATAAACACAATAAAGCATTATTATTTTAGGACTGTTGTCTATACAGGCAAGATAGGAGTGGGTTGATGGCCATGTGTGGTTGGAGGGGTTTTACATCAAATAAATCATACATGAAACAACTAGATTAATTCCATGTTATAATAATAGTTATACATATAAATTATTGTTTTTTCCATGGCTAAAGTGCCTACTTGGTAGTTGAATTATCTTATCTTATCTTTTTTTTTTTTGTGCTTTCTGACTTCCTTCTCCTCCAACACATCTCCCTCCTCCTATGCCACACATCATCTTATCCTTTTTAATTTCCCTTATTAAAATTATTATGATTCCCATTTCTTTCTTCATTTTCCCTTCTAAAAATAGGTGCAGTCTTTTGTTTTTAATGATTCTTTTTATTTTAGTTAATTTTTTTAATATATTTGATTTTCATTGATTTTCCTTAATTTAGTCATTTATATTTATTTCTAATATTTATTATATTTTTCTTATTTTTCCTTTTTTATTTATTTTAACATAAAATAGAGAAAATACATAGTTCAATAATTTAATTAATATCTCTTATTGTCACAAGTTTTAATGACAATTTTGACAATTAATAATTTTGGATTTTAATATCTAATCATGCTAATAGTGTTTCCACTAGATTTAATGATAAAATGTATCAAATACGCAAAAAAAATTCTTTATGCTATTCAACCTATACTAGAAACCATATAATCAACTTTTCAATGAAAGTAGAAATAAACACACCATGTGAAATCCATTTTTAATGCATTCTACCACGTGCTAACTACTATAGGGTGTACAGGGTTCTTGCTAGTTCTCTATCATCCTTTGACATCTCTATCTACATCACCCTCTCTGATGATGCTCTCCCTCTGACATGCTCTAAGGGATGAGTTCTCCTACATCAACCTCACAACATGTAGGTAGTTAGATCATATCAATATGATAAACATATAACATAAAATATAGCTAAAATGATAATTAAACATGATCATAAAGTAAACATATAATTATAACTAACTCATAGCAGTGTGATCATCTATCCTAAGCAATATCCTATTTTCCTATAACAACATATATCTCAAATCTTAGGAAAAATATAACTAAATCAGATGTGTCAACTATAAATATCCATGGATAGTCATATAGTTTACTTAGCAAGGAATCAAGATGTAACATTGTTACCCTAAAGTTAGTCATCATCTTAGATGACTCATATAAAATATAAATTATGAATTAAAAATGTTATTCAATAGATAAATAACTTGGTATAAAGTATCAAATCAAGTAAATAAATGTGAAATTGCTTGTCAAACTCATCGAAGTTCCCTTAAGTTACACTATTTTTGGAGTAGTAATCTCATAAGACCCTACTCTATGACATTTACCTATTATGTAAACATGGTTTGCAAGTATTAATTAATCTAATTGATTCTATCATGACTATCCCAGGGTTCAAAAATATCAAGACAAGATTATATGCTATATGACTGACCACTTTTGTTAACTTGAAGGGTCCCACATATCTCAATGAAAGTTTCACTGACTTCCTAAGAGCACATAATATCATCATACAAGCCAAAATAAATGATCAGGGAAAGTTCCATAAAACTTCCAGCCCCTCTGCATATCTCTCTAACCTATATAGTGTTTTTCTCATTTTGAAAAAAAGTAATTAGGGAACTTGACAAGAATGATATACATAAGTTAATATTACCACTAAACCATGTAGTTCCTGATAAGTATAACATGTAAATATTATCACTACTCTACAGATATTTTGACAAGTATGATGATGAATAGGAACTATAAATATTACATTTCCAATGTATACAAAATCAAGGAATAAACGTCTCACCGTATATATGCCTATGACCATACGATTGAATTTGACAAGTTTGTCTATCAAATCCTAGATTTAACAAGTCCATCTGTTAAATTCAAACTCAATAACTACTGAGTCAATGTGAGTCTAATTAGGATCCACTCCTATCACTTATTACTCATGTTCATAATTCACTACTCTTCCCTTAGGTCTCCATGACCTAATAATATCTAAAATGTACACAAGGTTTAATGAATCATAATTCCATACTAATAGATCATAGAAAGAAATTATATGTGCTAAATAATTATAGATGTATCAACATACATACAAGATAAATCATAGAATCAATTCGTAATTATATTAAGTTGCCACTAACCAAACATAACTAGTATCATATTTCCCAGCTTAACCTATAGTGTTATATTCATAATTAAGAGGAAATAATGTTAAAATTAACATAACATACAAAGGCCAAAGATCACACCATCCTTTAAATCTTATAAATGAAAAAGAGAGAAAATATCTCCCTATTTGCTCAACTAGAATGTAATAAATTAAAATTTTATCTCAACCCTTAGATTGACAAGATGTTTTACACAACCTATACCCTACTCACTTTCAGTGAAAGGTACAAAAATAACTCTTCAAAACAACATTTTATAATCCAAAAAGAGAATAATATCAATATATTCAAGGGTAAATAATAACATAATAACTATAATCAAATTATATTTCTTAATATATAAATCAAGGTTTGCCACTCCTACACCCCCTCACAAGATAAAAAGAAAACACCGCAACTCAATGTTGCCAAATCACTATCTACTTACCAATTATTGTAAGTATAGTATCACAATTTATTTCTATAATTAGGTGAGAAATATGCTAACCACAAAGATGTATCAATTCATCTAATCCTACAAATTATCTCTCAACAAGAAGTAAAAAACATTATCTCACAAACTTTAAGGAAATATGGTCAAACAACATTTCAAAAACAAGTTCCCATTTAAGAGAACACTAAATCAACATCATGAAAATATGAATCCTATTGGTAGCTTATAATGATATCAAAAGAATGTGAGGGAGTGAAAACTCACCTCTATGCCCACTATGAGATATGACACTTCTTCCTAATCCATATAAACATAAGGTTGCCAATCCTTAAACAAGCTCCTATCACATAGGAATTTTTAACCAAACATCTACACTCTAATAAAATAAATTTCCCACCACCCTAGGTGGTACCAAACTAGAAAATGGTCTTATAATATTTTTCATTTCTAGGATTAGTGAACATAAGACACAAAAACTAAAACACATATATTTAAGTGAGAAGCATCCCATGATTATTAATCAATTATAACATAAAACACAAATGGTGAAGGTGAATTGATTCCCAAGAAGTATGTAATCATACTCAAGTTGTTCAATCTAAGTGTTCAAATTATGGTATAAGTCTCTTATTCATAACTCATAAACTATGCTATGTACTCACCTAATCAAACTTCATATTCAACCATCACCATTGGGACAATAGATAAAATAAAATCTTAACAAATCAAAAGGGTATGAGTTCTCCTAGGGTACACACTCAAAATTTCCCACACACATTTCATGAATGTCACATACTTATAAAAGTCACCAAGCCATATAGGAGGATCTATCAAGTCTCAACCCTCCAATCATGGTGTAACATGATTCCACACCGAGGCACCACAAATCCAAAATACTAGTGGAATACTTCATGTAAATAGGTTCACATTGGTGAACATAAATACATGAAAATGCCAATGGACTCATTAGGTACAAGAGTTTGAGCCATAGCTCTGATACGACATGTAACAACCCATCTAGGGTCAACTAGAAATACATTATTATTTTTAATTAAACACATATACCAAAAATAGATTACCCACGAGAATATACAAAGACCATATGAAATATTGAAAGTGTGATAATAGAAACAATCATATTACATCATATATCACTAATCTCTAATATCATGAGAGCACATCATAATACAAATATTGAAAGTAATTATGTTTACTCAACCATGACTGATACAAGTTTACAACCATCACTATCAAAGTACAATAATAACTAATTAAAAATATTCATAACAATATTCTATAATAAGTACTATGAAATATAATGTACATATAAGATACACGACTCTTCAGAGCATGAGTTCCCTAGACTCTCTAGTATTTGTGACAATATCATGTGTCATCTCGATCAGTAGTACTATTGTGGGGAGGGAGAGCATCATCCAAGCACTTTCATATACCAACCATAGACCAATGATCCTCCATACTAATCCTATCTTTGGATTTTCCTCCATGGATGAGTAGATAGTGATGGCATAGGAATCTAGAGAAAAGATCAAGTACCCATGTGCTATATGATTTCTAAAACTAAACATCCAGTGTATCATAAAAACCTATTCTATTGCAAGATATTGCACAAACATGTAAATCATATTCATGAAATGATAATGTCTCACTAAACATACTTTGGCCTAAATTTTTACAAATAATAAATAATAATGATATATAGATCAATCAAATTCATACACACCACTTAATCAGACAACCTTCATCTAGCATTGTGATGCTAGTACGCTAGTGAAGTCCATCTCACTCCTTAATTCGTATCATCAATGTATATTTGTCAAATAAAATTCAACCATAAGATTCATTTAATCTACATCCTACTAGTAAACACATCATATAACATGCTAAACATAGGAGTAACCAAAGCATGCATTTATTTCATCAAATATATGAATGAATCTTACATTATTTTCTATCCCATACTAGAAATAATGACTATAGTTTATACCACCTAGGTAAAATACACATTTAACTGAAGATTATAGCTACCATATTTAGTTCTCAACATACTACACCATATGATAACCCATATTACCATAGTCTAGTATTCTAGGATATAACTACTAGTTTTCCATAATTAATAATATAAAGTAGTCTTAAATACATGGAAACATAAGCTTATATTCAAGTAACTAAATATACTAAATAAAGTCATAGTTTCCACATAATAAAATAATATACTATCATAATATTTATTAAACTCTCAGAGTTATATGCATGCATACATAAAGTTCTACTACTGTCACAAAACATACCATTCATAGTAATAACTAGCATGCATACTTAAATCAGTTAAACTTAGGTGTGAGTCTAGACATAACAATTTTAGTATGTACCACCTAGGTTTAACATACATCTATATTATAGTTCTCTATGATATCCCATACTATCATAGTTTATTGTTTATGATCATAACAACACAATTATAAATAACTAGTCTTACCATTCCAAGAAACAACCAACCCATAATCACAAATAATAATCTAACAAGTATAGGTTTATCTAACCTAGGCATACCTTATGGTTAAACTACTTAACCTAATCTCCATAAGTAGATCCAAATCTACAACACAAGTAGTAAAAATATAACCTAGTTATTTTATATACACACTACTTACTTCCAGACAATCAAACATAATACTTGTAGAGAACAAACAACTTATAAGCCCATTACATTCTTTATATTTAACACCTCTTTCCATTTATAGGAAGATTTTCTCACATGTTTATAGTTTTGGTTCTTGAGGCACTTTATGACTCATGCTAACCATCCATTTAGTTATGGGTTTAGGCATATGTCACAGTACACTTATATGTGATAATTTATAAGAATATCCTAAAACCATGTATAGGTATATTTTCTATACGAATACCCTCATCCATATATATTAATTGTATTCATACTATGTTTGTCATAAAAGTACTTAATAATATATAAATATGGTTTGCCATAGTCATTAGAATTTTGATTAATGACCTATGTATTATAGCTTTTCTATTTAGAAGATACATCAATGATCTAATATAGATATTCACTCTTTCAGAATATTAAAGAATAGATTATCATCCTAACATAACAAAACATACAAAGTTTCCAAGCCAATATAGTCTTTGTATATGGTTTGAATATGAGAAGATGGAAATATACTAATTGCTCTATATTCTACACAATAGTTCCATCAAGCACACAGATTTATAAATCACTCAAGCTAAGATAACATACTAATCAAAATTATGAAATCAACATGCATAAGTAAGATTCTATTATATAGAAAACTATAAAATAATTTACACAATCAATAACACTATAAGCATAGGCATACTCTAATTATTTATGCACCCGTATAACATATATTAAAAAATACATTTAGAACTCCCATACTACCATTTTTTTAATTTGATGTGAGTTCTAATTAGTGAAGTATTCACCTTTGCTCTATTACAGTTATTAATTGTTGATTTAACATTCTAAATATTTTTATGCAATATAAAGTGTGGAATGTAATTTTTTCTTTTTTTTATTACATGAACATTGGTTGATCTCACTTTCTTTTTTATCTCAATTTATGCATTGGTTTAGGCACATGTTTGTCTGATTTTTCCCTACTACCCCTTAACTATTGTGTTTAAAAGACCCCCCACTATTGACAATGAGCCTTTAAAGTGTGGAATTATATCATCCATTACCCATAGAGAAATGATGGGTATTGCAATGAATTTTTTCCTTATGATTCAAAAAGATGATTATGTAATTTCAACTTCTTAGGTATCATATTGTGATCTTTGATGATTTATGTTCTCTTATAAAACTATTATTACTTCATATATTTTAGTTGATAATTACTTTGATTTTTTGGAGTGGCTTCATGTTTCCAGCTCAAACATTTCCAAGTTTATAAGGTCTACCATTGAAAAGGTCTAGATTGATGACTTTTCCTTATATGTCATATAACCACAATTGAATGTTTAGTTCCTATACAAGTTAGTTTGTTATAGAGTAACTAGCTACCAATTTGATTTATGTTCTATGTAGTCTGACAGGTCTGATCTTTTTGAAATTAATTTTCATCACTTTTACTTTTTTTATGTGAGCTATTGATTTGTCAACTTCATAAAGTTTTCACTATTGACATCAGTGAATTTGATAAAAATTAAAGGATTATATTCTTACTATGATTACATTTTGACTAGGGAATTTACCATGGTAAATTACTTACTTAACATTATCTTGAACATTTAATTTTCATGCTTAGTAGTATACCTCACCACTGCACCCCTCTTGATATGCATTGCTAGAGTTGATATTAAAAAAATACTTAGCTGATTAATCATAAATTAATTCATATAGTCATGCCTTATTACATACTATACAATAATAAATTAAATATGCAACAACGCAATAAAGACTATTTATTATATACATCAACACCACCAATGTTGTATGGTTAATGTGTTATGGTATATATCCAGTGTTTTCTAAAGTGAAAATGATACTTAGTAGGTCATATAATAGTTAATCATATATTCACAAGATATATGATATCATAGTTACTAGTTAATCTAGAGTTTGCAAGTATATATGTTTCCAAAGATATAATATATATTCAATTTGGGTTAATATATGACTTAGAATATAGAAATCACTACAAATAAAATACTAACTCTACATTATATACATGGCATATACACAACTAGTTCTAAATATGAGAAAAGGGCATCTAAATTATTTTATAAATAAAATGTAGGTTTACATTTTCAGTTTTTAATATAGTTCATTTTATTTAATAAACATAATAAAGACATTGTTTCAGGATTTCTATATATACAGGCAAGATGGGAGTGGGTCGATGCCCAGTTGTGAGTTAGAGGGGGTTTAAATCAAATAAATCATGCTTGAAACACCTAGATTAATTCCAAGCCAGAATAACAATTATACACACAAAAATTATTGGTTTTTTCCATGGATAAAATGCCTACATGGTATTTGGATCATCTTCTCTCCATTTCTCTACATTTGTTGACTTCCTTCTCCTCCAACACATCTCTCTCCTCCTTTGGCATGCCTCATCTTCTACTTTTTAATTCCCCTTATTAAAATTCTTATGACGCCCCTTTGTTTCTTCTTTTTCCCTTACAAAAATAGGGGTAGTCTTTTGTTTTTAAAGATTCTTTTTTTTAGATTTTTTTAAATATATTTGATTTTCTTTGATTTTCCTAAATTTAGTCATTTATATTTATTTTTAATATTTATTGTCTTTTTCTTGTTTTTTCCATTTTTGTTTATTTTAACATAGAATAGATAAAATCAATAGTTCAATAATTTAATTAATATCCTTTATTGTCACAAGTTCTGATGAAAATTTTGATAATTAATAATTCTATATTTTTAAATCTAATCTTGTTAATTATGTTTCCACTAGATTTAATGATAAAACGTATCAAATATGTGAAAAACATTTATTACACTATTCAACCTCTACTATAAACCATAGAAATAAACTTTAAAAAACAAGTAGAAATAAACACATCATGTGCAAACTATTTTTAATGCATTCTACCATGTGCTAACTATTGTGGTGTGTATGGGGTTCTCACCAATTTTTTGTTATCCTCTGACATCTACATCAACCTCTTTGATAATGCTCTTTCTCTAGCACACTTTGAGGTATGAGATCTCTTGCATCAACCTCATAACACATGGGTAGTTATATCATATCAATATGATAAATATTTAACATAAAATATAGATGAAATGATAATTCAATATGATCATAAAATAAACATATACTTACAACTAACTCATAACAGTGTCATCCTGTATCCTAAGAAATATCCTACTATCCCATAACAACATATATCTCAAATATTAGTCAAAATATAACTAAATCAAATGTGTCAAATATAAATATCCATGGATATTCAAATAGTTCACTTAGTGAGGAATTAGGATGTAATAACTTACATGCGACATACACCTCCTATGGTTTAAAAACTAGCCTACACACAAAGGATATGATGCAAATACTTATTGTCACTATCACTAAGGCCCTAGGAATTCTAAAAACATATGTTTTACCTTGAAGCATAAGATCTAGGACCTAATCAATGACCAATAGATTAAATTTGATGATTTTCTAAAGGAATCAGGTTCTAGGTTCAAAACCTAGTGATCACCATAAATAGAAGATATTTAACAATACTTTGTAAGACCATTCTAATAAGGAACTATAAATACAAATGGAATATAATACACATCATCCTCCATATTATTATGGACACCCACTATATGGGGTTATTGGTACTTACACATGACATTCATCTCCTATGGTTAAAAAACTGGCCATTTCCTTTGATGATAATAAAATTTAGTATGATGACTCTAATATTCATTATCTACTCATTTAGGAATACCTTTATAATCACCCCATACATAGTGTTATGATTTAAAATGGTTCAAGGTAAAATGTTTTCATCATGACATTAATTACACAATTGGTTTAAACATACCATAATTTACACCCCTCTACTAGATCCGTCAAAATATTTGATAGGACTCCTAAAAGGTTCTCAGTGAGATTGATCTACTTTTACAAGTTAATCACCTATATGTGGTTACTAATTTGGTATTTATACCTTATATAGGTGTATTTGACATGTTTTTGGGATAATCTTAGATACATACTCTTTGAGAAGTACTTTTTATAGTGTATGGATATGTTAATTACATTCATGCCAATGGGTTAATTATAGTTTATGATGTTTCATATGAGTATCCTCTTGAATAAGATAAATTCATACCCAAATAGTTAATTATCAATCCTAATAAGGGTAATCTATGACAAAAGGGTTGGTAACAAATAATCCCCTTTACTAGGTAGTTAATACTTGATAGACCCTTACATCAGAGATAGAAAATGGGTTCCATGGAGTTCTCATCTTTTATGAACCATATTCATATATCCAGAACACCTAAACATGTTTTTACTATTTATAATCTAAAAAATCCATAGATTACATAGAGATGGGTTCCAATAACCCTTATTACTTCTATTGGTTCTTCAAACCTTAGAGTCCTTTTATATATATGTCAAGCATCACATATACTATATGATAAATATTTCACCTATACATGATCCTTGGTAGTACCACCATTTTATTGCACTAGGTTATGAGTGTGGAGATAAATATGATCATAATTTGGATGAGATCATAGGAATATCTTGTCTCTTCAAAAATACAAAAAAAAAAAACATTCAAAAATATAAAAACATTTTCGGCACCTACATGTTTTATCAGCTCAGTGGCATCTATGTATTAGTTCAATGTTGAGGATTAACATAACATTTAATCTTACATACATGTATACACACATACAAATATACATGATACACTCATATTTTGAATGTTGAAATTTCCTTATCATATTGAAATTGGGGGCATTTATTTCTTCGATCTTGATGCACATAGGTTATATAATTCAATGATCACTCTACATTATCATGTTTCAACTTACATATGTAATCACACATGCCTTATCCATGATTATATCTTGCACATGGTACTTGATATTATATGCACTTGACATTTATTACTAATACATTTGATCTATGGGCCACTCTGACATGTTTATTTTGGTTGCTTATGCTTTTCATTTATACACTTCCTTGAGTGTTTTGCCTTGCTATTATCTTGCTTGTTTGAGCATTTGAATATGCCCCATTGTATGCATCCCTTGTGCCTATGTTTTCCTTCTTATAAATTTAAATATATATTTTATTTTTGTATGAACATTTGAATATGTCATTCCTTATTATATTTAAACTTGATTATTTCATGTTCATGTCCATTTGATTTTGTGGTATTTAAACATGCTCCTTATTCTCAATATCCTTGGACCATTACTTTTTGAATTGATTTTGAATGCTCTTGTGTGTGTAATTATTTTATTATTAATCATGTGTTGTTACTAGCTATATGTTTCCATGATAATTATCATGCATCTTAGTCCTACATATGGTCATATTGGTTCTATACACTTCAATGATATATTTACCTAAACATATTTCCTTCTATATGCTACATGGTTACATTCATAGAATTTATAGATGTCTTACCCTTTTGGGGTGAGGTAACTTCCAAGTGTTATTTTTACCTCATCTCAAAGGAGGGGAAATATTAGTGGGGGCATGATTGGGAATCATGTTCTCCATACTTTACATAGTTATCAGATTCAGTGGGGGCATGAAATATGGACATGTCTTCCACACATCCATAGTTTATATATTATAGTGGTGGCATGATTTAGAAGCATGTTAATCATATTTATTTAATATTATGTACTTATAACATTTTATATATTTAATGATGGCATGTAATATGGACATGTATTTCACACATTCATATTTTTTAGATGTAGTGGGGGCATGCTTTAAAAGCATACTATCCACACCTATTCAATATTAAGCATCTCTAGTTTATAAGTGGGGGCATGTTTGGAAACATGTCCTCCACATTAATACTTATATCAGTTTCATATTTCTCCATATATAATGGGGGCATGCTTTGGAAGCATATACTCCACACTTACATAGTTATCTAAATTGGCTAAAACACACAATTATATGATTCAAATTCACAATTGTGGTAGAATTCTAGACATTGGTTTTATTGGTATACATAGTTTCAATATGAGAAATATATAAGGAGCATATGTTATTCAACATGTGCATAATATTTAAAATTCTAAATCAATTTTAGATTCCATAACTATTGTATGTACTAATACCCCATAAATATTTATGGACTTTATGTAGTTGTTCACCTTTTGGTATGGTTGAGATGATTAAATCACTCAATTTTGCCAAGTTTTAGGCCCTTATTGATCATCCAAACTCATGAAGTTATAATTATCATTGGGTTTAATAGTTGAGCTAATCTTAACTTCCAACTGGCAATTCAATTTTACTCCAAAGTTGGGGACACATGCCTTAAAATTTCTCTCTCTATCTCTCTAACTCCTTAGATATATGAACTATAAATATTTATCTATATTTATCTTAATCTAACTTTTAGAGCCTTACAATGATACTTATTTTTCAAAATAACTTACTAATAGGCAAGGTGGTTACATCGACACACTAGTGCTCCTAAACCTTGCTCTTTCAATTTTAGTATATTTCACGTAATTTTAACCGAAATTATATGCACTAATTAGACATTGTAACTTGATCTTATTTATAGGTAAATCACTAGGAAATCACTCAAATTCAACTCTAGTGAATCAATCAAATTCAACTTTAGTGAAGCCTCATATTCAACTTAAATAAATACTAGGTTTACATACACACCCGGGTACTTATTCCTTTCATTTAAACTAGAAATTTCATTACTAGATTAAAGGGAGGGAAATGTAGATGATATTTTTTGATTATATATCACCTCAATATTTTACACTTGGAAAAATTAGACCTTAGCTGGTCCTCTTAGTTCTACACATGCCTCAATTTTTCAAGCCTTGTATTTACTAAATATTGTACCCCTTAGCCTATTTATTAGTTTGACTAGCCTTATATTTATGACAAAAACATCTTATCTTGCCTAAAATGTTTAAAATGTAATTATCTCACACCTCTACAATTTATAATCATGTACCTACTCTCCTATTCCATGGATACTAACATCTAGGATGGATAATAGCATCAATGCTATTGTTTTGCCCTGATGCAAGTGTTTAGTTCCCTAAATTCATCCAATTTTCAAATGAAACATATTAAAATGGTCAAAATAAGTGATTTAATATGAGTTATGTCTTGATAGGATTGGTATAAATATAATATTAACCCACATTCATTACTCACTCAGGGAAATGCCTAACAATTAGAAAAAAAGAGCATTCAAGAAGCACTCTAATTACCAAAAGTTTCCCTATTCTAATTTATTCTGATATAGTCAAAAGAACAACCTAGTTATAGGTATAAATTACTAAATAATTAGTTATTAGGTATTATTTCCAAGTTACAAGATAGGTCACTATTATACTTACTTTACACACATTGCATGATTCACACATAAGCCAACATGTAGAGGAGAACTACAAGAGTTTGAGGCCCTCTTCTAAATTATTGGATATATAGGTAGTGACCTTTGATATTGGGGTAATTATGGGTCATATCAACACTATGTGACCATTAACCCATTTCCCCCTAATGTCACATTGCAGATGGAAATCTCAGATTTTTCTATTTCACCAGGACTGATAGTCCATGACCAAGATCTGAATGCAACAGATTGAAGGAAATGTCATACCCAAAAGAATCCAATTGGTTACATATTATTTTAGATGATATTATGTACATGAAACTAACATCGAACATAGATATTAATATTGAAGTAACTTTCTAGGGTTGACATAATTATCTATAGATCCAGAAACACTAGATCTAGAATCTGATGACTACTCCATAACTATCTTCCCACCTAATTTATTCCTTTACTATATCCAAAACTATGTTGTCATCATAAAAATAATTCAAACTATGGTAGATCTGATTTTAGCACATTAATTGGCCTATTGTAGATCTAGTATTCACCCTTTTTCCCTATCATTTTTAAATATTTAACCCTATTTACCCAAGTAAGGATACACATACAAATTAGGGTTAAATAATAGGTGTAATATATGCCACTATCAACTGTCATGAGTTCAATCATCATAAAATTTATTCTAAACCAAATTATTTACCAATTTTAGGTCCCATAGGTCATATTTACTAATTTTTGAGATATGTAATTAATTTTCTATATGAAACCACTTGGATTATTTATAATACACATACACTAATAGTAAGGACAAATCTATTAATAAAACCATGAAGTTAGTTTTGGTCAAAATTGTTAAAGATTTTAAATGAGATTGACATTTACAGCTCTATACAACACTTTGGGCTTATAAAAAAATTATTACGACACATATAGGGGAAAATATGTAATCAATAATGTTTGTATAAAATATATTATACCCTTATAAGTATAGATACCCAATATTCACATTTACCTCTAGGGTCTCCTTGATCACGAGAAGTATAAAGAGGTGCAACTAGCTAAACTAGAGACTTTAGATGAACATCATATCACTTCTACAAACAATCATATTACTTACATTGATCATATGGTCAAACAAGAAATTTTTTTCTATAAGGGTCTAATACATGTAGGATACCATGTCCTTAAAATTGAAAGATAAACTAAAAAAAATAAAGGAGAAGATCAGAAATTTAGACCAAATTGGTTAAGCCCTTACCTTGTGACCAAAGACTTCAATAACATAGCTTATTAGTTATGAAATATTGAGGGAAATTATTTTGGTGAATATTTTAACTCTTTTCACCTTAAATTTTTATATATATAGTACTTTTATATCAAATTTCATTCATTTGTATTATATTTTCATAGTTTGTATGTTCATCTGCATATCAAATGTTTTGTTTGGTGATTATTTGGTTGTTAATTCGCACAATGTGAAACTTTCAAAATGTAACATATCATATCATTACATTCTCACATTACAATATCATCCCATAGAAAACATTTTTAAAATCCTCATTACATTAGTTCTTATCTTAGTTATTATGAGAAGATTACACCTATTTTCCCTACATCTTCTTGCACAACTTAGAAAATTATAGCCTACTATTTAGTTTAGAATCTTGTCTATGGTAGAATATACTTTCACAGTTCCTTATAAATAATAACATTAACATCCTAAAAAAAATGTAAATTTACATCACTATCTTGGTCTTCGGTGATGAGATCTTGTATCTTACTAGTTGTATGAGGCCAATATTTGGGTGTAAATGCATTACAAATAGAAACGTAGACACTCTTATGAAAATCAAAATATTATGCAAAAACAAGAGTCAAATTTCATGCTTCTCACCCCTACTATACTTTTGTGTTGATCCATCACATCTTACTTGTTGTGTGGAGTTATAATTGGGGAGTGGTACCCTTATTTACCTATATCTAGCCTTTGGTGATCATCTCATGTGTCTTCCTAGTCACATAAGACTAAGTATATGGGGTCATAAATAGAATATAAATTCTAAATACATAAGCACTATTAAATTATGAAATATTCAAGTTTATTCCAAAATCTTGCCTACATTCCTATGTTGAAAAGGTTAACTTTATCCCACTTACCAATTATATTAGGGCTATCCATATTTGGATGAAGGCAACAAAGTTAGTATTTTTAAAGTTTTATCAAAAAGTACATTTTCCCCCTTTTTTCATAATGATTGAGTCATATTATTTTTTCCTAAAAAAAATTGATCTATGGTTTTCATTCTCTATCACCTCATATTTATCCTATTCCATCTTTCATTTCTTGATGAAAATAGAGAGTATGCATTGTGTAAACAAAACAACTAGGTCATCATCTTAAAAAAATGTTAGTGCATTTTAAATGTCCATCACATCATATCGTATAAATACATTTTATTTCCACATATAAGCATATTCCACATAATTCAATACAAAACATATAAATATATGATATATAATCACATGCCTAGTCATCTAGAGTGCATAAAATCATGGAAATTAAAGCCTATAACACATGATGACAAGTCGCTAAAAATTAAACCAAAATTATTTTTATATATATCATAATAACTATCAAGCTTGTAGAAAAATAATGTCTAATACAAACACCTTTGTGGATGTCCAATGTGCCTCAAGTCATCTAAAAAACAATCAACATGTACAATGGTATAAGAAAACATCTATATCAATCCTCAGGAGCCTCTCCTCTTATGAAAAGGTCGTAATACAAAGGAATGTCAAGGGTTTTAAATATATGGGAATCTATTGCTAGTACATCACTTTAAGGATGTATCACCCACTCTAACCTGGAGGCTAGTATGGTGGCCCTTGCTAATGTATACCTCTGAGTTTATCCCCCTATCCTATAGTTGGAGGCTCGACCTACTCCTCCACTTAATATTGTATCCACAATGACCTCTTATACCCTCACCTTGATAATAAGGTATTTTTCTCCATCCTTATCATTATCATGATTATGGGTGCATGGTACATTGGGGTAAAGATATACATATACCAGCTAATCCTTGTATGGAGTCAAGGGTTTATCATGATATGATCTCTAGTCATGCTAGTGCTCAACTACAAAAGTTTGATCAGATGTCTTTTATCATAATCCTCCACCCACTCATGATATCTATAATCATAGATTTCAAAATAAATGTTTGATCTATTCGATATAAATATGAAAAATAACAAAATCAAATGAACAATTAAGATATAAAGTGAAATACAATATATAAATAAAAATATGTAAATTAAAATTTTACCTATAACTCCCTTAGGCAAATTGGGGTCAGAATCATCATCTATGACTTCCTCCTCATCAATGTCAAGGTCCTCATCTAGTTCAATATCATTGTGTCCAAC
Source organism: Torreya grandis (assembly GCA_037957365.1). NCBI lineage: Eukaryota > Viridiplantae > Streptophyta > Pinopsida > Cupressales > Taxaceae > Torreya > Torreya grandis. The sequence continues at coordinate 2,616,331 of JARHVA010000515.1, forward strand.
ACACCACATTACTAAAAAATGCACATAGGGACCCATTTGCTTAGAATAAATATTTTATTTTTAGTCTTGCATATTAATATGATGTCATGAATGAATGCCACTCAAACAAAACATATTAGGTTTCATTTTATTTTCATGAACCCATCTTATATATGACATTCTAGTTTATTTGTGCATCATTGAGATATATTTTGCATGTAATTTTAGGAGGTTATATGTCAAAACATTTGCATTATGTTTCAATATTGAATTTATCCATGATATTATGATTTATATTCATGTATATGAAGTTCAATTTATAATTAAAATGATCATATTATTATTTTTAAATGCTTAGTTACTTTAATTATTTATTCAAATTCAAGGTGTATTTACATTTATGTTTTACTTATAATAAAATTTATTTTGAGTTGAAACTATTTTTACATTTCTTAAGGTAAATTCTATGTCATTATATACTTTGTTCATGTTTCTTTATTTATACTAGACAATTTTTGAATATTGACTAACCTACTAACTTATTAATTGTTTCCTAAGTCTACTGTTGCTATCTTTATTCATAGAGATCTTCTAAAGTTTTATGATCCATTGATATTATTCCATGTGTTGAAATACCATTCACTCAAAGAGATCCAAAGTTAGATCTTTTAAATAATGGTTGTATTTTTAGGTCTTGGTCCCTCAAGATTTCACCACGTGGTGCAATCCCAATGACCTAGCTCCTCAAAACATCATAACCTTGGAGGTATTATAGGATTATATTGGCAATCAATAATGTAAATCTTTTTGGCCTTGAGGCCTTGAGATTGTGCCAAGTGGCATTATCTCATAATCTTAGAACCCTGGAATGTTATAAGTATTAGTCTAAAGGCTCGTGGCCCCAAGGACCCAATAAGATGACACATGTTCATGATGATGACAAAATCAAAGAGTGAGGCAAAGCCTATGAACACTATCAAAATACCAAAGTGGGACCTAGTAGGCAAAGGCATGAATCCTAGTGAAGGAAAAACATAGGAAAATTGAAAATTAGACACGTAAACATCCTCCTCAAAAAATAGATAGCCAAAATGTGGCAGCCAAGAAGAGACCAAGTGTTAGGTGAGTGATGTCTTGAAGCAAATAAATCAAGTGGAAGAGAAGGAGAAACTGTAAGACTTAAAATTGAGCATGTTTAGATCATCCATAACATAGCTTTAGTTGAAAATATCTTGCATCAAAGATCTATAGACTTGATCATAAGAGAAAATAAGCATAGATATGGAAATGGCTAGAACATTGGATAAGATCTACACAAAGGTAGAAGCTAAAAATAAGTAAAAATTAATAGGTTCATCAAAATATTTGAATGGATGTATTTATAGTTTCAAGCAATCCATTGTTCCAATGTTCCCTAAGGAAAAACATTTAATAAATAAAGGCTTTTATTTAAAATAATATGTGCTACTTGGAGGATAAACATAAGAGATAATAATAAACAAGGTTGTAATTTAAATCACTTGTTCCATCATTAAGATTAATCTAGAATGAGGTGGTTGATTTTCATTAGATTACTGATCGATCACTACAAGAAACTAAATTGTGTAGAGTGTTTTTTTGTTCATTGGATATGGGAGTGCATTAGATATTAAATCCACTTTCCTATTGTAAATTATATCTAAAATTATGCCATGATTTGATCATTGTCCTTTCCTGATGCGTTATCATAAGAGAGATAAGTTATAATTAGTTATTCCATTTAATGTTTTTATCAAGAGCAATTTATGATTGTACATCATAGCCATGATGGACTAGTAGTGCCTATAAAATCAGTGCTAGTTTCCATTATAAAGGGTCAACACATTTGAGTAATAAAACCCTGTTAACATTGAGCCATGAGTGAACCTACATTTCCTAATAGTTTTGTCTTGCTGGTTTCAAAAAACTCTTGATTTGAAAATTAATCTATGCAAATAATTTTTATAATGTTGTTTGTGTATAAGTGGATATACAATTATATTGTGCAATAACTAGTTTAATTGGATATGAGAGCTATTTATGGTTACCTTGAGGCTTACATTGGCTATGGTGTGTAAATAACTACAAGATTTTGTAATTTTATTCTTTCAAATAGAGTTATAAATTTAATGTTCACATACTTTTCCTTTGAGTCTTGTTCATTGTGGTGTTTTAGTTTGTGAATTAACTAGATTTAATTTCCAATTATTTTAATTGCATCCCACATTAATAAAATTTCTAAGTTTTAGAAGACTTATATCAAATCAAGGAATTTACCTATTTGATACCCTAGTCTTACCCTATCTTTCATATTTTTTATGAGAAATGATCTACCCATTGCATTTTGAATAGTTCATTTGTATAGGAATCAATAGTGAAAACTTGAGTGTATTGGAATAAACTATCAGAACCTTCGATGGGAACACTCATAGCATACTCATATTATAATATTTTGGAGTTTCTTGGCCCTTGTATCACCAATAGATATTTAAATGGAGGAATATTATCCCATGATATTTTTAATACTCTTATCCACTCATATCATCCAATCTAACAAATTATCTTAGAGTGGGTCAAAATTTTAGCCAAATAAAAATTGATGCTAGAATGAGGGCTTGAAATCTAAATCTTTGAATTATATAGAAAGAAGAAATTGATACTATAAGAAGGAATCTATGTGCCATATTTTAAGTCACGTAGTTTTATTTTTAAACCTTATAATGATTTGAGCCTATTCCTTGATTAATACTAATAATAATAATAATTTTCCTTATGCTTTTATCTTTTATATGCTTGAAATCCATACTAACAAAAATTTAGATTTGTCACTCTGGAGTCTTCTTCAAGAATCATCAGTCTAAAATCAGGTTAGGTCATAGAAAGATAATTATTTATCCTCTTCAAGTCCATAGACATCTTATATCTGATAAATATAAAACCATAAGGTTATTTTATATAGACACATCATCTCTAAAATCTAACAATAGACAAATCCAAAAGGCTATAGCTTGGCTAGTTGGATTAGCCATAAATGTTCCCAGTGATGTCCATGAATTACCTAGAAACCTTGAGCACTATCTTCCAAAGTTTACTCCCAACACTAGAAGGAATATAGAAGAACACATGACATACTAAAAAACATCCCTTAGATTTCTCAGTGTTGAACATAAAGATATAGTATGTAGGCTATTTCCCTTCACCTTACGTAATCAAGCATATAGTTGGTTCATTAACCTCCTTGAAAATTCAATTACCAGATGGAATCAATTGAATATCAAGTTTTTAGCCTGGTTTGGTCAAGTAGTTAATCCAAGTATCCTATATTATCAATTTGATTGCATGATAAGGGAATGAAATGAGCCTATACATAATTTTAATACCTATTTTCATAAGATGTATAATAGGGTAATTGATATGTATAGGCCAAATGCCCAATTAGCATCATAAATCATTGAAATGTATAACATAAGAAATGTGCATCATAAAAAATCATTGTAATGTATAACATTTCAATGTGAACTCTAGTCTTGTTATACATAGTTACATTGCCAAAGTTATATTATTTTATTGTGTTAGTCGTTGCATGGGAAATACATTAGTCCATGACTAGTTGATAGTTTTGCATGGAATATAACATAAGTTTATGACTTATGAAATTAAGGTGGTTGATGAT